>CM050327.1:73962690-74116718 GCA_027475135.1 Bactrocera correcta
TTATTATTTCTGAGCTTTAAAGACGGCTTGTAACAAAAGAATGGATCTATGGTATATTCACTAAGGTCACCTCCTTATTTAGTTAATCTCTATTTAGTTAAGGGGTGACCTTAGAGAATATATATTCCTTTATTTCTGTATATTAATACTTATTATGTATATACAAATCAGTATTCAGCATCCAAGAGCTACAAGTATCTTAACACCCTTAACTAAACTATTGCCAATGCTTCTAAAGAGCTCATGAATATCACTAAAATTTTAGTTTAAAATACTTGCCACACTTTAGTGCGCTCCTACACATGCATTCCATTTACATATACACAATATTCACAGTTATATTAACTCTCCATCACTTTATATAAACTCTCCGTTTTCACTTTGTTTGTCATTCGCTTGCTTGCGGCCAAAACCGTCTGCAATTCACTTTAAATTGGTCAATGTATGTGTATGTGAGTGTCCAAAAAGTTAACTGTAAACTGCAGCGCATTCGAGCCAAAGCATGGTTTAATAAATATGCTTAAACTCAAAAATATATACGCTGCACTTGAGTTCGGTTAGCTGGCGCCCTGTAAATGTATTTGTGCGCATTACTTTTACTACTGCTGCTTTTAGTTCTTGTTACTCTCGATAGAGTTGTTGTTATGATGGTATAAATTTCAGTCTGTGACTTTACTTGCGTCGTAAGAGCACTTTACTGAAGCTGTATACTACTGCAACGTGCTAGCTGCCAGTTATGCTGGTTGCTAGTCCATTAAATAGCATATTTTGTGGCAAATAGAAACTGGACATTTATTTTTTATTTTGTACTTGCAGTTGTTTAAGGTTTTTTGTGAAAATAATTTTTTTTTTATTTAAAATTTCAATATTTTTATGTGCATTTTTAATTGCATATCACATCAGCTCATAGAATTGATCTGGTATTGTTAAGTACTTATTTATTTTCAAAATATTAGTAGCAACAAAAAAAAATAATATTTAAGGTATAATTTAATAATAATATATACAAAATAATTATACACAAAATCAAAAAAAGTACAAAAATAATTAATAATTCGAAACTCTTGATGAAGTGACTGGAAAATCAATGAAAATGTTTTCAAAATTTGATTAAATAATATTCAAAGTGCAAATTAATACAAATTAAAAAAACGATGTTAAACAAAATAAGACGAATACATAAACACAAAAACTATTATACATAAAAGCAATAAAAAATTTTAAACAAAAAAATTAAAAAATATAAATTATTAATCTTTTTTTTTTATAATTAAAATCATAAATATAAAAAAAAAAAATATAAAACAACAAAATTAAAAGATAAATTTTTTTTAATAAAAAATTATTAATTTTTTTTGTTTTGTTTGTTTTTTTTTTCATAAAAACCTAAATAATTAAGTTCAAAAATTATATTATCCTAGAAATGAAAAAAGTTTATATTTTTTTTTTATCTTTTTTAAATAACATGAATAAAAAAAAAAAAATTATTTAAAAAAAAAAAATTTTAATAACTTTTTCAATTTCAACTAATTTATTTAAAGGAGTATAAAGTTTTTTATATAACTTTTTCATAAATATTTAATTTTCATTTCCAAAACTTATTTTAAAGAAAAAAACTGAATTCAAGTAATACAAAATGCTTTATTAGAAATATAATAAAAGAATGTAGAATTGTTACAAAACTTTATAAAATTGCTTTTCAGTAAATTTTCCATAAACATTAAATATTTAATTTAAATAGAAATAAAAAAGTCTTCAACTTTAATGTTTTGTGAGCATTTTTATTACATTTAAGGGTTATAAAAGATTGAATACCTTAATTTTGAAACTAAAATAAAAAAAATCATATAATTTAATATAAACATAACTTATTTTTTTGTTTAAAATTTTAAACAAAACTAAAAGAGAATTGTTTATGAAAAAATTAATTAAAAATAACATGTTAAATATAATATATTTTATTTTTCAAAATTCAAAGTTGTATTTTTAATGAATTAAGATACAATGAAGTGCAAAAAATCGTAATAAATAAACAATAGATTAAATAAAAAAATTTAAGTTTTAAATTGAAATTTAATTAAAAGTATGTTTAAAGTAATTAAAAACGTTCATGAAAACTTTCAATGCTAAAATTTTACTAAGTTAATTAAATTTTAACATAACTATAAAATATAAAAAACTTAAAAATAGTAAAAGAATTATATCTAGTAATAAGAAATTAAAATATTAAAAAAAATTTAATTATTAAATTAAATTGATTAAATTTTTGCAGATATTTTTTAATAATTTTTTATTTTATTTTTTTTTTTTAATATTTCAATTTCATATTACTAGATATAATTCTTAAATATTTGCAAGAAGATTCGTTATTCAAATTATTATTAAATATATAGCAAATATTTAAAGTTCTAAAATCCAAAATCCAAAATTGCATTGCTTGTTTATTGTAAATTTAACTGATTTCACTTTACTTTCTCTGCCGGCAACTAAAACGCATTACCAACGCCAAACAACAACTGACCGTTTATTTGATGTATTTAATGCGAAAGCATTTAACGCCCCTTGCTAATGCATATTAAATCAAATCACATGCAGGCATACACAAATATTGTGACACCAAAAACAACCAACTTCAGCACTTTCTCCTACAACGGAAAAACCAAACACTTTTCCGAGTACTTTTGCTGCCCGCTAGTTGTCTGTAAAGTTTTACAACAACAACAACAATGTGTTAAATAAAATCTCATTTAAATAAGCGAACGCACAAAATTCATAAGCAGTTGGTTGAGCAGTCAGCAACCCAAAGGCGACACATCAATTGAGTTGTTATTGTTGTTGTTGCTTATTATGCTCACTTCAGTGTGACAGACGCACTTGAGCGTTAATTTCGTCGATTCCATTTTCAAAATCCTCCCATACACATAACTTACCCAGTCTTTGCGAAATAACTTGATTCCTACACATTACTCATACGCCGCGTAGCACCGAACGAGTGTAAGCAACAGCATGTACGGCACAAGTCTCGACCGGAAGACAAAACAAAAGTTTTCCCTAGCAGCAGCAGCAGTTTCTAGCTGCAATGAAGTGCTGCCCTTACATTTTTGACGTTTGTGTGTGTGTGTGTGTGTGCGAGTGTGAGCGCGTTAATGTAAATGGCTGCGTACAAAAGACGCGCGCGTCTGAGTGATGAGAATATTTATCATTGTTATTATGATATGAAATTTATGTGCAGATTTTTAACGCAACATTAAATCTGCGCTGCTGTTGGCGGGTGTGATGTGTGCGAAAGTTGGAGAAGGAAAAAGAAAAGGAAGGTAGTGACTTTTACGGCAGCAAATATCTAAGTAAGCAATCGTTGTTTGGCAGATAATGCATCAAAGATATTTAGAAACAGAGGAAAAAATTAGTTGCAGCGAAGTTATAATACCCTTCACAAATATAAAAGATTCCTTAGAAGAACTTGATTTTGATTCGTCAGTTTATATGGCAGCTATACGCTATAGTGGTCCGATCTGAACAATTTCTATGGAGATTACACCACTACTATAGGCAATAGCCCACGCCAAAATTGGGGAAGATATGTCGTCAAATGAAAAAGTATCTCATACAAACATCAGATTTAGATTGTTCAGTTTGTATGATAGCTATATGAAATGGTGTTCAATCTAGACAATTTCTTCGGAGATTGCATTATTGCTTTAGATAAAAGTTCATACCAAATTATTTGCTGATATCTTTTCAAATGAAAAAAGTTTTCCTACAAACACTTGATTATGGTCGATCAGTTTGTATGGCAGCTGTCGGCGGTTTCGACAAATGAGCAACTTCTTGGTAAAAGAAAAATGTCTAAAAATTTCAGAACATTATGTCATAAACTGACAGAGGAACGAAGGGACAGATAGACTTCGCGACTCAGTTCGCCATGCTGATCAGTTTTATATATATTTTATAGAGTCCCCGACGTTTCCTTCTGTGTGTTACGAGTACAACTTTCGTGGTTTAGGGTATAAAAAGTAAAGTAATTGTGAAAGTCAGGATTTGTTAATACAGCAACCTATTGTATTTTCAAAAAGTAAATCAATGGTAAACTCATATTATCAATTCATAGATACATATTCAACCTTATTTTTTTAACAAACAACAGTTAGCTGAATAAACTGTTACATGTCCCGACATTATAAATATGTCTGAAAACCCTTTTATGCAGTTTTAAATTTTCTCACATTTACTATTCATCTTGCTTTATTCCTCAATACAATAAAAGCTCAACACTTTACATCACGAACTCACCACTGTATTCTCTCTTTTGCAGAATTTCATTGTGCGCGGCTCCAGTCAACCCAACACTATGGCCGTATCGGTGCGTCTGCCTCCGGACACTGGTCCCTACATTGAACACTATTTGATACAATCAAACGACGGCATATTGAGCTTGGAGAGCTCGCGTTTCACATTCGATTCGATACCGGCACTGATCGCACACTATGCACAATGCTGCGATGAGCTGCCGGTACAATTAGTACTGCCACGCGCTTTGCGCGAAGTTAAAAATCGCCAACAACTCTCATCACTGGCGCTCTTGGGTCAGGAGTTCTGGCGTTATCCGATGTCTTGCCCGAAGCCACAAGAGTCAGAGGCTAATCTACTCGATGCTAAATCACCAAACTCATTGACAGAGACCAGCGGCTTGGGCACAACGGTTTTCAGTAGCAATTCCGCCGCACCACAATCGTCTAAGATCTTCAGTCCAACTAGTAATCTGGCCGGTCTTTTCAGTCAGGCCGGCACGCCATCGGATACAACTTCGAGCATGAGTTCTTTCACTACAAGCGGTGGTCCACAAATGCAGCTAATGAGTCCCGAATCGGTGGACTCAGTAATATTAACAATGTCACCGGTAGATGTTAATAATCATTGTAACGGCAATGCTAGTTTAACGGCTGATAGTGCATCGGCTACGAATGGTAATCTCAGCACTTTCAAATCGAATAATATGCTGCCAGTAACAGCTAAAGGTATTAAAATGAACGCAGATAATGGCATACGCCCACGACGTCCCAAGCCACCGAACACGCTGAATTTAGACCTGCGTAAACCGCCGGCACCACCTTTGCGTTGCTTTAAGCCACTTACACCCAGCAGCCCACTACCATCGGAACATGGCTTGAGCGCGGCCAATAATTTCACGGTGACCACCACAGTCACATTTTCAATGGAGAACAATAACTCGCCACATTTTGTTGAGGTTACCACGCCAGCGGCAGCAAATAACATGATCACACCAAGCGCGCTCAACTCGAATGCAACTTTCCAAACATTCTCGAAACGTCTCTCACCGGAGGGTGAATGCAAAGACACGCTCTCTTCACAGGGTTCTTCGAATGGCAGTCGCTGGCAATCGCAGAGCAGCAAAGACTCGAATCACAGCCAAAGGAAGATACTATCACCTTGCTCGGCTGGCACTCCAACCAGCGCTATGGGCAGCAGCGGCAGCAGCAAATCACGACGCACCAAAATGCGCAAAGAATCCCAACACTACAAAGAGTCTGACATATTGGAAAGCCCACAAATATATTGTCGCAGTGCGTTGGGCGATAAAATTAGCGACTATGAAGATCTATGGACACAAGAGTCCAATGAACGTACTGGCCTGCTCACGAGTTTTAAACCCACCGAAGGTGCACAAGGAAAGCGTCCGGATCTGCTTGCCGAAACACGTAATGCTTAAATTACTTACAAATATATATATATAGTACATAAGTAGTTCAAATTGGTTCACAAATTTCACTTTTATTTACAGCCACAATTACTTCCCTAAGCGCCAACTTGCTCTCACCTGCCAATTCCACTGCCAACTCCGCCAGTCCGCCACGCAATGGTGATGCCTCGCCCACGCCCACTGCCGATGCCGATGCTTGCGATACCCAGCAACTGATACAATTTTCTGCCGATGCACAGCCACGCTCGCGTGCTGGCCTACTCTTGCCCGGACTGATGAGCCAATCGCTCTCCGAAGATCAATTCAAGGTTTGCGAACCGACTGAAGGCGACACTACACCGACCGCAGACACGCCTGCTTCACGTAGCAAACAAGGTAGTCCCTTCTATGCTGAACCAGCGGATACACTGCGTGAAGCCGGTCTCACAACTGCCAGCATACTGCGTCGCTCTCAACGTGGTCCACTCTTGCCAGCAAACCATCGGCATTCCGAACCGCCTAAAAGCGGTCTAGCGCGCACACCCATGTGTCCGTTGTTGATACCCAAAGAGTTCGATAAAATCGCTGGCAGTCTTGATGAGTTGAAGAAAAAGCAACAACAACAACAGCAGCAACCGCAGGCGCAGCCAGCACCAGCACAACAACAGCCGACAAAACGGGCACGTGGCCGTTTTGACCAATGGCAATTGGATAGCAGTTGGGAATTTGTGCGCAAACAAGATGGCGATGGTGATTATGATGAGAACGCAGCTGAGCATAATGCCAATAACAATTATGGTGATTACGATACTGAGGAACAGTGGCGTCAACAGCCAACAAGTACGCAGGAAAAAGAGAATTCATTGGGCCGTGAGGCCAACAAGGAGAATAAGCATAAACCGTTAACTGTACATCAAATAATTGCGAAACACTTTCCCGATTTAAATCTACCCGAGCTAATACATTGCTCTACTCCGCCACAACAAGCATATCTACAACAACAACAGAACGGCCAGAATGGGCAAAAGCAATTAAACGAACATCACGGCAGCCAGAAATCTTTCGACAGTCAGACTGGTTGTCGCCTATCGTCCTACGACAATGTCGGCGGCACATATTCTTTTTGCCAGTCGTATTGCAACGGCATTGATTCGGCGCAATCGGATGATGGTACAGTGTTCTCGGAACCGTGGGACTCATCGCAATGGGACTCTATCAATCCACAGGATGGTGAGTTTGCCTACTTATGATATTGTTAGACATCCTAACTCTTTCAAATATTATTTTAGATGCCACCATCACTTCGGACACCATACACTTTTCGAAATGTCGACCCGTCGTCTCAGAAGATGATACCATAATTGAAGAATTGAGCACCAAAGAAAGCAATCAGGACACATTGAAAGCAAAGAAGTCGAATAGCAGGCAAAAGGTTGCAACAATTTTACGAAACCCAAGCATGCGAGATCGCGAAATTTTGCGTAAGTACCAACTTTATAATTTTGAAATGAGACAGGGCAGTACAAGGAAACAGTTAAATATATTTTACTGGTATATATCGAGCTCAATAAGTTCCAAGTACGACCTACTCTATGTCATGATATCGTTCTTTAGTAATTTTATTTTTTTGCAAGTAAATACAAATGTTTTGAAACAAATTTTAAAATTAATAATTAAGGACATTCGAAAAACTCTACTAAATATCTACAAGTATTTAATTCTAGAAGAATGACGCTGAAAAATTTTGTTTTTAATTAATATTAATAGACTCTGAACAACCGCTTGCTTGGTTGTTGGAAAAGCTCTTCCAGCTGCGCTGCGCGTGACGGTTTTCTTTTATGCCATAGCCTACTTTTCCTCTTTCGAGGGTGTCTTCTTTTACCAGTCGCATTTTGTACACAAACTCCTGTTTCGGAGACTTCTGTGGATAGGACATGGTTTTTGACGATGTTGGAGTATCGTCAAGGATCTGGTTGGGATCGTCGATGTGGACTCAGTCAATACCATGTTTTCTTGGCGAGTGTTCACGCTCTTTTGTGACTTTTTGTTACATAAGTCCTCATGGCAAATTGTATACGGAGCTAATCGGGAGTTCTCTCAAGTGAACCAATACGGTCAATTTGTACTTGAAGAGTTATCAGGTCTGACTTGCTTACTGAAGTGGCATAATACCACTTTCTCCAGCCCAAAAGCAAATGTGGATATTCAGTATATCTTAAACAGGATCTTAGTGGTCCCAATCCTGATGATCACTAATTTCTACAAATGCCACCATCTATTGGGTAGGTATTCCCGCTAGACAGCCCTTTTGGGGTAGTGGACGCTTATTCCGGCCAATGAGGGAATCTATTCACCTCGTCACCCGAGATTCATGGGATGTTTCAGATTTTTTAAGCCGAACCATCTTCTTTTGTCAATCTTGATTAGGGGTTGCTCATTAGATATGCCCAGCTAACTTAAGATCTTCGGCCTTCCACAGTTTCCAAACTGCAGCGCTTGGTGGCTGAGCGCAGCCACGCCTGAGATGGCTCCGTGCGAGAACCTTAAATGGACGTCGTTTTACAACAGTTTTACTGACAGAGTTTATCTCAAAAATCGAGTTAAAGAAGTGTTTCTACAAGGTGTTGGCATTAGTCCATAATATCAAATGGGAACTATTTTGAAGATGACAGAATGTAGCAGAATTAATAAATATTTTTTCAAAACACGAAAATTCTTGCATTTTGGAACACATCTCGTATACATCCTCAGACTGCGAAAAATATTTTGCATTCTAACTGTGTTTTTTGAAGCTAGTATCTTAAGTAGACAATTTACACTAATTAAATTAAGCAAACGTTTCAGACAGCTCTTTAATTGAGTGTATTAATAATAATCATTGATGTTATAGGCAATTTCTAAATTGATCCAATTCAGAGACTCTGTGAAAAGCTTATTTAATAATAGAAATAGGTCAATTGCTGACCCAATTTGCGTCGTCCCTAGAACACTTATTTAATCTTTCGTTAATTTAACATGTTTCTACTAAACAATATAGGGTGATCCATATCGAAATGATCCGAAACTTCAAATTTATTGGGGAATGCTTATTATTATTCGAAAGAACATTCTTTGGCATTTATTTTTTGAGGATTTTCTCTTTCAAATGTTGACCGTGTTAGATGTCCATCCGTTGAGTTCAATTTTCGATGAAGCAAAGCTGGACTGTCCGAAAAGACTTTAGACTTTACATATCCCCACAAGAGAAAGTCTAACGGTGTGATATCATACGATCTTTGTGGCCAATCGACCGACCCAAAACGTGAAATTATCTGCTCACCGAAGTGTTCGCTCAATAATTCCATTGATTGATGCGATGTTTGGAAAGTGACCCCTCTTGTTGAACCAAATGCCGCCAAGATGACAAGCTTCAATTGCAGGCATCAAATAGTCAGTTATCATGGAACGTTCACATCGGCATCATTTTTGAAAAAATATGGACCGATCATTCCATCGGGCCATAAACCACGCCAAACCGTTTTTTATACCCTGAACAGGGTATATTAAGTTTGTCACGATGTTTGTAGCACCCTGACGGAAGCGTCGGAGTCCCTATAAAGTATATATATAAATGATCAGTATGTTGAGCTGAGTCGATTTAGCCATGTCCGTCTGTCTGTCCGTCCGTTTCACATTTGACAGGATATATTCACGAAATTTGGTATATATTATTTTCTAAGGCAACAATGTAATCTCCGAAGAAATTGTTCAGATCGGTTAACTATAGCATATAGCTGCCCTACAAACTGAACGATCGGATTCAAGTTCTTGTATGGACAACTTTCACATTTGACAAGATATATTCACGAAATTTGGTACATATTATTTTCTCAGGCAACAATGTAATCTCCGAAGAAATTGTTAAGATCGGGTAACTATAGCATATAGCTGCCATACAAACTGGACACATAGTTACTAACAGAAATGCACCTGTGAAGGGTATTTAGCTTCAGTGCAACCGAAGTTAACGTTTTTTCTTGTTTGCAGATCTTGAATCTCTTCTTCGTGCCAATTGCGGCAATTTTGCTTGTAAAAATTTGGCTCGAAAAAGACGGATCTTCTTAGAACTGACACTTTCCATTTAAAAACCCGACGTAAAATACGCCAAGTCGTTTCATGCGTCAGTTCTACTCGTAGTTGCTGCGAACGGGTTCTTCACTGCGTGCTGGACGTGGTCTATTCTGTCGAATATTATCCAATAATGAATGCTGGATCTCAATACGGGTGATAGTTTCACGAAAAGTAGGCTCAGTAGACCAATTATGTTGACCATAAGTGGAGCGAAGCGCGTGAAACACACTCTTTGTAAACGTTGTAAACAGCGTAAATGTTTCCACGATGAAATGGCAAACAATACTGATCAAAAATAACATGATATCTTGACTCGACTCATGCATGATCTATTGAAAAAAGTATCTCACTTGGATCACTCGTTACTTGTTTGAAAATAAAACAGAAGGTGCTATTAACAATTTCTTTTCTATTACTTATATGTATTACATAAGAATCAAGGACTGCTATTGACAAACGTCGAACTCATTTCTTAACTGCCGCAGCTAATTGACTTGCTTGAATAAGGGTTTGGCAATTATACTAAGAAATGAATGGGTATTGAGGCAGCTTTTTAATTAAATGTCCTCTGTTAAGTATAGTGGCGCGCTCCTATTGAATAACCCTTTACTGAAAAGTAAAAATGTTATACATATAGTAGGTTTTCCGTCTAAGTCGCCCGTTTAAGGATTATTTAGTATGACAAAAATTATTTTGCTCCACTTTCCGGAACAACCATTCAGTTTTGACCATAAAAGTTAATAATTAATTTTTGATTAGATGAACATATGTAAGTGCATGTGTGCTTAACTAAAAATAAATGCATACAAATTCGGGAGTGTGAGAAATTCGTACGCGCTATGCAAATATGCCCACATATTTGCACTTCTCATCCATATGCCTCGCTTGATTTCGAGATTTGACGGAAACTCAATGCGTATTGATAAAAGCCAAATCGCGCTTTCGGCAACTCCAGCTCCAACAAGAACAACAATGAGTACGAAGTGCCTACAGCAGCGCAGTCGTGCAAATATTAGTTCCGCATTTTCGACTGTACACACACCAGATTGTCAACGCTTAGCGTGACCGCGGCATTGTTGACGCCCGCCGTGACCTAAAATTAGAATTGCATATTTACAACACGCGCACACACACAGATATATTTGTGTACTTTTGTGCTATCACTTCGAAAATAATTACGCACTGACTAACTCGCTCCGCAAGGCGCTAGAGTACGCTGAATGGAGTGTCAGCGCGGCGGCTGCCGCGTCATCGCCGTCTTCGTTGTGCGTTGTCCGCGTTGCCGTCTGTCTGCGTCTGATAATGCTGCGCTGGGCGCACGCCACACTGACATTCGTCAACAATGTCTCGTTTTCATCTCAGCTTTGTAGCAAAGTAATAAAACAAACAACAACAATCATATATAAGTAAATGCCGCATGCGCTTTTGAAATATAGTGGCGTTTTTGCTGTTCGTCTTACACCCGACGCTTCTAATCGGTTTTTATCAGCGCTGAGGGTATTGCGACGCAAAAATTACTCGAGTCAGCATTTGTGCGCTGCATTTGAGTTGCCGCATATGTAAGTACATACATACGCGTATGCTTTCTAAGTAGTTGTGTCATATTCGCGTGAATCGTGCCTCAAACACGCATGTGTTTAGGGACAGCAATGCTTTCGTCAACATTTTCATATTTTTTATTCGAAAATTTATTTACTTTTATTTCTATTAATGGTTCTGCTAATTATTAGCTTAACATTGAGCGCATTTGTTGTTGTAATTGTTGCATGTTGCTTTTGTTTCTTGCCTTTTTTGAGTGCACTCTAGCTACTTCCAGCTTAGTTTGCTGTCATTTACACTTACAAATGTAAAGAAAGGAAATTCAATGATAATCTAAGGCGCACTCGCACTTTGCGGAACCGGTTAGAACTGGTATGCGCTTGAGTTGGAAGCAGTTAAAGTAAACGATAGAGATTAGAAGTTATAGAATTGTAGGACCTTAGAAGTGAACTTTGGTACGCCTGCATTATTTTTATTTTTACTTGTTTTATTATAATTTTTTTTCAAAGTGATAATAATAAAAATTCTAATTACTATGTCTTCACAAGGGGTGTTTCAATAGGTTTGGTTTTATTTATGTTTACTGTATAATATTCGTTTTTCAATTATCATAAGTACTTTCGGCGGTAAAGTGTCTGTTCCGTTAAGAAGCCATCACACTCTGAGGATTGCTAATTATTTTCAAAAATTTTCCAGATCTCAGATTTCACCTCCTCCTTAGTTTCACAGTTTTACTCTATTTTACGCAAAGTTTCTTATAAAAGGGTTGCCATTTATTACTAATTCAGGGGGACCACACGATGGTTACATATCAGCTTCAGCCACAGCTTTCTACTTTAAGGGTGCCTGCAGAGGGGACGCTTAAAGTTAACCCGAGCGCATTTTGCCATTTACCCAATACGCGAATTTACGCTAGCCTCGGCTGTGAGCGTCCATGATGACATTAAAGATATAAAGAGCCTAATATTCCCAAAGTTTTAGGAAGAATCTTAAGGTAGTATCCATATTTTTCTTTTAACAGTATTTATAAATATTGAATACTGGCTTATGTCGTACTTTTGATTGCTAATAATGTTACGTAATACAAATTTGTTTCGATTCTGGTCTTTGAGATTTGATAACTCAAACGCCATAGTTCATGGCGTTAACTGCATAACACGGGATCGGACCGCGGCCGAAGCAAAGCGTAAAAGAAATGAAGAACAAGAACTTCGGGTTTTTAACTTAGGTTGCACTGATGCTGGAATAACCTTCACAAAAAAATTCTATACAAAAACTTGATTTTGATCGGTCAGTTCATATGGCATATTCTTGGAGGTTAGCAAATAACAATGTTTTCCATGAAATAACTTGGTTTTGATTTTTAAGTTTGTTTGGCGGTTATAGTGATCCGATATAGGTGTTTCCGACAAATGAACCATCGAGCCAGAAATGGTCATCATCGCTGAACAAAATTTAACTTGAGAACGTCGGATCTTCGTGGAACTTTTGAAGAGCCTACAGAGCGAAGCGATGTCGCTTGGGAAGGTTGGGCGTCTTCAGTCCTTGCACAAGCTGTATTTTGTACGCTTTCAATTTAAGATCTCGACGTAAAATGCGCCTAGTTGTGCCATACGTCAGTCCGAGTTCCTGCGACTCTTCACGGTCTTTGTGTACACTATTCAATTGAATATTACCCAATAATGACTGCCGGATCTCAAAATGGGTGTTATAAATAGTAGGCTCAGTAGGCGATTACGTTGACCATAAGTTAAGCAGAAGTGCGCGATACAAATTCTTTACAGAGAGTCACACAAAACGTGAATTTTCATAATAAAGTTAAACGATTTGTAAACGTTGTTCAGGCGTAAGTCTCTAGATGGTTTTAGATTTGGGGAATATCAAGTTGCGAAAATCGGTTATATAAGAATTTATCGATCTTTAGTATAAAAAACATTATCTGAAAATAAATATGTTTGGTTTTGTTTCCGCCCGTTCCTTTTGAATAACTTTATTTATGAGATGATACTTCTCACTCCATCAGCTTACGTTAGGTACCGGAACCGTAAGATTACAAATTGCTACTATTTTTATTACATTATTTATGATGCGTTAGTCATTCATGTCGAGAGTTGAAAATTTCTATTCAACCGATCTTTTTTTTTATTTCGACTTTTGTTCCTACGGGTGTTCTGAAGAAGGAACTTAAGTTATATACGTTTCCAAAAGGCAGACAATGATGAAATCTCGTGGACTCATCCCATTTATTAGCCATTTATTCCAAATAATTACAATTTCTAGACAAAAATAAATATTTATAAAATACATTTATTCTAGCCAAGGGAAATCGTATGAGAGTCACACAATTTGTAGCTAAAATATATGTATGTATGTGTATAGCAAATAAATTCGTAAAAGTACTACTTATTCTTATAACATAAATTCGCACATGCAGCTATGTACATATCAGATTTCGTAAGTCTGCGACAATAAGCATCGTGTGGTACCGTTAAACCTCATGCACTCGTATTTGCTCTAAATCTCATCCGCTCCAAAAGTGTGTCAACATCACACATTAAACTTCACATATATGTAATTATTCAATGAAATCAGTTTTATAATTAATTATTGATTCACACATTTAACTGACTAAATATGTATATGCGTGTATCAGGCTAACAATTTGCTGTAATCGTAATTAACTAAGAAAATAAGAAGAGCAAACTCTGGCACTTTTGTTTTTTATTGTTTCAAAAAGACCTTGCATTTTAGCGACGCGTGTGCGTACTTGTTTACATATGTATGTACATACCAACGTTGCACTCAATAATATGCATCTAAGCTGTGTGAGAATAATAATAAGTTAAAGTGAATATAATATATATGTATGTATGTATGTATACGAATGCACAAGAGTTTTACTAAACCACACTGTTATCAGCTGCCACAACCAAACAGCGTTTAATTATAAGTATGTCTCATGAAATCACTTAAAATTCAATTAAAAGTTGATAATGCCTTTCTATGAAAAATAAGTAAACTTACTGTATATTTAAAAAACAAATTAAATATGTAAATTAAAGTTAAAAAAATATAGTATTGCATTAATATTAAAATTAGTTAATATCAAAATTAAAATTAAAACCAAAAGTTAAATTAAAAATAAAATTGTATTAAAATTAAAACTAAAAATAAATTTAAAATAAAATTAGGTAATTATAGAGAAACTAATATTTAAACTAAAATCAAACTTAATATAAAACTAAAAAAGTTGAAACTTAATTATTTTTCAAATTAAATTGAAACTAATAATAATTAAATTGAAATAAAAGAAAACTAAAATAAAATTAAATAAAAATAAAAACTAAATTAAAAATTGAATTTATATTAAATGAAGTATACAATTCTAATTGAAAACTAAATTAAACTTAAAATTTAAATTACTTATGAAATTAAAATTTAAAAATAAATAATAAAAATTAAAATTATTTTTAAAATTAAATTAAATTAGTTCATAATTCTTAAAAGTTAAAATAAAAGCGAAACTAAAATTAAATTAAAGTTCAAATTTAATTGTTCTAATTTAATAAAAAAAAAAAAAAAAATAAAAAATAAAATAAAAATAAAGTTAAAATTTAATTCAATTAATTTAATATCTAATTGAAAACAAAATTAAACTAAAAATTTAAATTTCTATTGAAGTTAAAATTTTAAAAAATTATCTTTTAAATTAAGTAAAATTAAAATTATTTTTAAAATTAAATTAAAACTAAAAATTTAATTCATGTTAAAAGTTAATATAAAAACGAAACTAAAATTAAATCAAATTTAAAAATTAAATTAAAGTTAAAATTTAACTGTACTAATTTGATATCTAAATGGAAACAAAATTAAACTAAAAATTCAAATTGCTATTGAAATTAAATCTAAAAAAATATAATTTAAATTAATTAAAATTAAAATAAGAATTAATCTAAATTAAATTCAAAATATATTTATATTTAGATTAAAAATACAACTGTAATTATGACAAAATAAAATGAAGTAAAGCAAAAAAAATGAATTTAATGCAAAATAAACAAAATAAAAATGAGAAAAAAATAAATTTAATTGTTTATATATAAATACACATAAACCACACACTAAAATAATGTATTTAAAGTATAAAATAAACTTTTTTATTACTAAACAATTTTTAAATAAAAAAAAAAACAATAAAAAATATATGTCGGCTGTTGCACCAAATGAGTGGTAGCTTAAAATCTGAGGAACGTGTTCGCGTATATACAATGATAAACACGGATATGACTAAATAATTAATAATTTAAATTAATTAAAATAAATTTTAATTATTGAAAAAAAATAAAATTAATTAATTTTAAAATTAAACAACTAATTTAATTCCATAAAATTTGAATTTATAAAAAAATTATTTTATAATAAAATTAGAATTGATCAAAGTTATACAAAGATAAAGACGGATATGACTAAATAATTAATAATTTAAATTAATTAAAATAAATTTTAATTATTGAAAAAAAAAATAAAATTAATTAATTCTAAAATTAAACAACTATTTTAATTCCATAAAATTTGAATTTAAAAAAAAAAATTATTTTATAATAAAATTAGAATTGATCAAAGTCTAAATTAATTTTAATTAATAAAAAATTTTAATTAAATTTTTAATTAATAAAGTTTAATCAATTAGTTTTATAAATATGTTATTCTATTTTTATAAATATATACTTATTTTTTTAATGAATTAAATGCTTAAATGAATCAAGCAGTAAATTTAAATCAATAATTTTAATTATTAAATTTTTAGTTTTATTCACTGGTTAATTCAAATTTCTTTTAAAATTATATGATTGCATTGTCATCAAATGTAAATAATCTAATCTAGATTAATAATTTAAAATTTTAAAAATATTAAACTTAATAGAATAATAACTATGAAATTAAATTAAATGAATTAATTTAAATTGATAAGATTTACTTTTAACAAATTTAAATATAGTTTGTTATATAATTTAAATCAATACTTTTAATTATAAGTAGATGGATTAAAACTGTATGATTGTCTCCATTCATTGTTAACCCAAATTTGTTTTCAAATGTTGTTATTGTTTTGTTACAAAATGTAATTTTTTTTAATCTAATTTAATTACTGAAATTTTAAAAAATATAACTAAAATTAATAACGTTATCAACCGTAAAATTAAATAAAAATAATTAAATTAATCTTATTAATTTTTAACTAAATTAAAGCGACTTAATTTTTATATCATTTATATCATTACTTTCAGTTATAAATAAATTGATTAAAATTATAAGATTGTGTTTTTACAAAATGTGATTAATTTTTTAATAATTTAAAATTAAAAAAAAAAAATTAAATTTAGTGGTTTATTAGTTTTTATTAGCTGTTAAATTATATAAATTTAATTAATTTAAATTATTAAATTTACTTAGACCTACCTTTTTATATATAGTTTAATTGAAATTAATTTAACTAACTTAATTCATTTTAAAATTCGTTACAAAAATTCATAATGACACAAGACATTACAAAAAAAAACACAAATCACTGACGCATTTGATTAAATTTCTAACATAAAAACAGTAAAATTTTGCTGTTTACGACGAAAGCACCACAACCTATTTACCTGGCTAAAACCGCAATATTTGCAGTTAAATGTGTCGTTGTCTGACAACGCGCTGATAACTGCAAAACGCGCTGATATCTTTAACTGATAGTCACAATCCGCAAACCCACACACATACATACATATGCATGTGCATACATATATAATTTAGAATGTCAAATATAATCACTCGTTTACATAAGCATCTTTATTGTATTTTATACACTTTGATATGGGAATATAAAAGCCTACATTTTTAGAAGCAACAACAAAAATTTCCATAATTTATCATGCAAATATTTATTTGAGCTTAAAACTTCACTGGGAAAAGTATAAATATTATTTTAGTTTTGCATTTTAGTAAAGGTCACTAAACCCACTTAGTTTCTAAACAATTTATAAGTTCTTACCTCCGAAGATATATTACAAGTCGCTTATAGCCCTGACAGATGACAGCGCTAATTTGCATTAGCGAGCTTAATTTACATTTACTTGCGCAATTGTCTCGTCTTAATGCAAATTTGTAATGCATAAGAATTTCATGCATTTAGCTGAATTAAACAAATTTGAGTAGGCAATACTGCTCAAAAACGGCCGATTTTTGCTTTTTTTTGACAGGTGTCGCTTGAAGTCTGCCGCCTGCTTACAGCATCAGGGGTAAGCAGTTTTATATAGCTAATTAAATTATGTGTAAGTATATTAAAAAAAAAAAACAAATTTTAATATTGTTAGATGGCAGAAAATAAACAACGCACAGTTTGTTATCCATTTTTCCAATATTCTTAACTTTTTCGCAAACTTTTTTCGCATTACAAGCAATTATTGCTTTTAACTTCACTCATTATCTTTGAACGTAGTTAAAAAAATACTTAAATTTCTATTAATAATTTCTCTTACTCATTTTAATTTCACTTTTTTTTTAATAAATAAATAAATTTCACAATCAGCTATATAAATGTACAAGTCTGCCGTCTGTCACCATAAAATTTCAATGCGCATTATCGTTACTTAATGCATATTAATTTTGCTCGTCTGTCAGGGCCATTAGAATCATCGTGGTAGAGTTGTAACTACTTGTACAATAAGGGTTGTCGGCGAATCGTATACATACATATGCATAGGAGAATTTTATATCTCAATTTAGGGATGCGACATTTTTTTATTGCAAATTATTTGTTGATTATAGGACAAAACGTTATAATTATGTTAATGTAAGATTCTAACAGTTGACGGTGTCAGGTAATTCAACTCTTTGATTTCGCCATATTAAAATTTAAAACATTTCATATACATAACATTTGAACCCTTTAATCTTTACACAAAAAACCAAAATTTTCAAGATTCAATAGTCATGTTGACTGATGACTTCCTAAAGGACTTTCCAGCAATCACGATCATCAAAAATACTAGAAATATTCTTGAAGCAACCATTTCGACGGGGTAGTGAGGAAGTTGAGAACCGACTACAATTCCTAACTCTTTAACTAAATTCTTTAACTTTCGCCATGGCTATAAATGTGTTTCAAGGCCCAAAAAAATCTATTTTCATTTCGGTTTGGTAAATAATTTAATCGTTTGAAGACACAATCGCAATTCTTATAAAATAACGGTACAATTTTCTTCAAAAATGCTGCAAAGCTGATTTCACTAAAATCTGCCTAGTAAAGGGTGGGCCATCTAACGTTTTAAATTTGAATTAACTATACTTCCACATTGGAAACATCAAATACCATTCGGAAAGTGACAGATATTCAGTAAAAAGTCTAAAATTTACGAAATGGGTCGCTATTAGTTAGTATGATAGACCTTAATCAGCTCTATCCTACCTTAAAACAAAAATTTCCCAGAAATTTCCGAATCGGTATTCATAAAATGTAAGCCTATTTAATTTCGTAATACATCGTTTATATACGCGACTTGTTCCTCAATTTTGGAAATATCGATCTGAAATTTAATACACAACATTTTCTCCTCAAGTCACTGCTGTGTGCAGCTGTCATTAAAACTGAGCTATCAAAATCACGTTCTTCACAATGTAAATATGTTCAGATCGGACGACTATAGACTACTACTATGAGCAAAAAATAGTAAGACGTTGTCGTAATTTTAAAATTCCTAATTTATTCTTCAAAATCTATGTTGACTCCTTCAAAGTAATCCCCCTTGGCCACAATATACTTATGCCAATGTTTTTCCCAATCCTCGAAGTAGTTTTTAAAGACAATTTCCGAAACAACCTTCAAGCGCGTTGCGATTCCGGTGCAATGTCTTTAATTGACTCAAAGCGATTTCCCCGGAACGATCGTTTGAGTTTGCTAAATAGCCAAAAATCACACGGAGCTCAGGCTGATATGGCACGAAAATTTGGCGAAAACTCAAGAAGGATCAATGCCATATGCGACGCCGCATTATCCCATATTTCCTGCCTCTTTTTACAAATAGCTTCGCGATAATGACGCATAACACTCAAATAGTATTCCTTGTTGACAATTTGTCCGGTCGGAAGGAATTCGAAGTGCACCACAGCTCGACAATCGAAGAAAACTGTCAACATCAATAATCACCTGCTTTGACGTGATCGTTTACCGTCTGTTTCCAGATCGTAAGCATAGATCCAAGACTCAGTGCCAGTAGTTATACGTTTCATGATATTCTAGTAGTCAGAAAGCATTGCTTCACAGAAGTTAACGCGACGCTATTTTTGAAAAAAATAGTGATTTTGGAACCAATCGTGCACTTTTCTAAGGCCCAAATTATCTTTCAAAATGGTTTTCGCTCAAGCACCAATTCCTTTCTTTTATTGACGTGTTGATCAGCAGTTGATGTTGATAACAATCCTAAATTTGATTCGTTGTCAACGTATTCGCCCCGCTTTGCATAATTTGTACCAATCAAAAACACTTGAACGCGAAAACCGATTATCACCAAAGGTCTTTTCCAATATTCTGAACGTTTCGGCACCAGAAATTTGATTCTGCACACAGAATTTAATGGAACTTATTTGTTGAATAATTTCACTCGATTCGAGGAATGGGTTTTCGCGCGAAATTTAAATTAATTATACCATGTTCAGACCGACACTTAATAACACGATGTCGGCTGTTTAGTGGTTTATCCCACTAATCTTGTAAATTTATCAAAATTTCCCCATACAAAAATGACAGTTCCAAATCACTTCATTGAAATGATTTGAAACTGATCCACGCAAAATCGCTCAGTGCGACTCTGATTTTGTGCCATCTACTTGTCAGCATTGTAAATCACTTACTTTATCACAGCTGATTTAGACACTACAAAGGGAAAAAAATGTAAACAAACAAATTTTTTTTAAAGGAATGAATCTAATTTGACCTGAAAATCTACTTAACAAATGAAAAAATGCATCCACTATTTCTATTTAATGGAAAATATTTGAAAAAGACGGCTTTTATTTCAAAATACTATATGACAATCTTTTCTTTTGATAAATATTAAGCGATGTGACTTCATGAATGACAATAACAGCTGTTTGTTGATCTTTCTAACGGCAGTGAGAACACTGTTGGGTTATGAAATGATTAAATGTAATCTAATATTTTAAATTTTCGGTCTGAACATGGTATTAGTATGTTTTGCTCACAGTCATTCAAACCGACTGATCAAAATCAGTTTTGAATAAGGAAAACTTGAACCTGATACTGTAGCTGCATTGCAGCCGAAGTAAAATGTTTTCTTGCTGTTACCTGCATTTCTTTCTTTTGACACAAATCTTTTAGCTGCGAATATAAATTTAAAGAGTTTTTGAACCTGTGGTTTTGGAAATTTCATGCAATTTATTATATTCAGATTCAAGTAACCTTTGAATATTTATATATGCTTCGAAAAGTAAACGCTGTTTAGTGACTAAAGCTGAAAACACCGTTTCTTCATAAGTTTACCTGCGTTAATCTGCAAAGAAACATTGTATTTGATACCAAATACATATGTATATACAAAGGAGACTGCCCTTAAAATAATAAAAATTTAGTATCCAACCATGTAAGTACCTGCCTGCTGCATTGATCACTTTTTGATCATGCTCTTGCAACGTGTTAATATACAAGTTGCCTAAGCTGTATTCTTATACCCTCCGTACTCCTTGTACCACATGCAACCTACGCTTGCCCACCAATCTGTTGCAAATTTTGCGGCACCTGCGTAAACAATTTAGCATTACCTATCTTTAATGAGAGGTTAATTCATTTTAGCTGACACTTTAACGCCTTCGACTCGCCACTTTTTCACTACTTTGAGTTCTTTTCTCTCATCAGAACCTCACATGTGTGAGGAACTATAAAGCTACCCAGTTGATTCAATACATATTTTATAACTCTCTAAGTGTTTAGCCTAGTTTTGAGTTATGCTAGTGGCTTGTTCGATTGACAATTTTCTAACTTTTTACATTTATTACGATATATGTATGTATGTATGCATCTATAAACTACAATAGGTCATTCAAACACCAATTTCGCCCTGCACATGCTGCTCACTCACTAGAGCGTAGCTGCCACGCTGTCTATCACAACTCACACTTTGGTCGCTCTAAGAGTCTATCTGCCAGACAATACAAATTGACAAATGTATGTTTGTGTAAATTTTAGTATATAGAAAATTGTCTAGTAGAATTGGAAAATTGCTGATGCAATAATGGCAACACATTGAGTAAGCGCATAATTATAATTTTCTAAAACGCAATTTTCGAGATCCTTGCTTTGTTAGACTTTTTACACAATTACTTAGAAAAAGTGCGTACTCTTCATACATACAAATGATTATTTTAAATAGGTTTTGTTAGAATAATAAGTATAATAACGATCATAATGTCAACTTTAATGGAATCTTGAAATTTATGGCGTGTGATTCGACCTTTGCCGCAGACTATAGTTTCTACATAACGCTTGTTTACTAGAAGAGTGTCTTAACTAAAAAAATTAAAATATGGAAAGACACAGCAAAAATTTAATTTAAGTTAAACTCAAGAATAATAAAGAGTAAATAAAAGAATTAAATGATACCGTTCAAATATTTTTTACTAACGTATGGCTTGCTAATATGTTTAGCTCTTCAATATTTCGCTGTTTGTATTTTTTTTTTTTTTTTATTTAAGCCATTTTTATACTAAACAACTAATTTTTTGTGCGGGTATGAAAAAGGAAGTATACTCTTCGCACTTCCATTTATAATAATGTCGGCATGTCAATAGCTTTGCAATCAGTATCGTCTCTGTGCATTCGAGGTCTCTAAGTTCAATAATTAATTTTGCTTTAAATTAATATTTTCCGGAAATCGTTGTGTTGCAATGTGATCCTCTTCATCGGCGCTGCTTTAATTTCAAGAGCCTTTAGCCAAAATATTCTTTGATCTTCTCATCTGCACGATCATCTAGAGCATATTTTCAAACACACCTATCGTCCAGAACTCCCTTCATCTTTTTAAGGGCGAAATCGTCTAAATCATTTATTCCTAAAGCCTGTAAACAAAATCTCCCTTGCTCTTCTTAGCTGCAACATTATCTGAAGCATTTATTTTTTCCCAAAACATTTGTCGCCAAGAACTCGCTTTATCTCTTCAGAGGCAGTAGTGGAGCTCATATACGAAAAGCTTTTCTTTTCTTCTTCTATGCAAAATCATCTGAATCTTCGTATGGAACATTTTTTTTTTACCGCAGGTATTTTTAGGTCGCGAAAATGCTTGGAAACACTTCAATTTCCTGCAGGTTAAAGAACACAGGGTTTTTTCTAATGGCTTAATTATCGATTTATTTTATAGATTTATCTGTTCGATAAGCTGACTCAGCATAGCTGAACTCCAACATTTTTAACATTTAATAACACGTTGGAAAGTGCGATTGTTTGATTCACGATTCTGAAACGAAGCATTTTGAAGCCGCAAGTTTGACCGCAACAGCCATTGAAAACCAAACGTCATAATGAAACAGTGAAAACTCTCATTTATTTTGGGGTTGTTGCAACATCAATGGTAGGTAGGGTGAATGTCTGATAGCGCACAACAACAATAGCAATCATGTTCTTTCTATGATGCATACGAGCACAATTTTATATTGTGGGTTACGTTAATCTTTCCTCTAAATTATTTTTAATGCAATCCTGTCCGAAATGAGAAAGACTCTAATATCGAATAACATACGTAAATGGTAACGAATGTTACAGGAACTTAGTAAATTTATTGTTTTTCGTTAACTTTCTTTTTTTCTGCTCTCCAACACTTTAAAACCTTACTATTTTTTATTAGTGGAAGCCTTACTAAACAGACAATTTTATTTGTCATACCCTGAAAAGGTTTATATTAAGAATGAAAAGTGGCAAACCTTATAAATTTTATATGTGACCTGGTCTACAAGAAGGGGGCTTAGGTTTCAAAAAAAAAAAATTGATTTTTTGACACCTAAGCCCCCTTTTCGTAGACCAGGTCACATATATCGATGACCCTATAAAGTATATAACGGGTGATATATTTTGACGTTCGATACTTTTTTAAAGAAAAACGCAGAAACTTCAAAGTTAATGGGGAATTTTTACTAACATTCGAAAGAACATTCTTTGACATCTATTTTTTGAAGATTATATTTATCAAATCTCAGGTCTAACCGTTGAGTCCGATTTTTGATAACTCGACTGGCGAATGAGACAAGTGATGTTTTGCTCGAATGCCTGAATCGAAGCAGGATTGTGCGCATAGACTTTACACTTTTCATACATATGTACATATATCCACAAGAAAAAGTCTAATAGTAATGGTAACGCAATAACGGTCGCCATTGACGGTTACGTTCTCATCGGTATCATTTTTGAAAAAATATGCACCGAAGATTCAACCGGCTCACAAACCCCACCAGACCTTTGTCATTTCTGTATGAAATGGAAGCTCTTGAATCTCTTCAGGTTGTTCTTCGTACAAAATGCGGCGTTTTTGCTCGGTTAATAGGCCTTATCGCTGAATAAAATTTGGCTCGAAAACGTCGGATCCTCTTGGAATTTTTTAAAAGCCCATAGAGCAGTGTCGCTTCGGAAGGTTGCTTCAGTTCTTGCACAAGCTATATTTTGTAGGCTTTCAATTTAGATCTGTACGTAAAGTGCGCTAAGTCGTTCCATACGTCAGACCGTATTGAATTGCTGCAAACAGCGCGGAATCGACTCTCAACGGACTACGGCTTCTACATTTTCTTCTGGATGTGGTCTATACGGCCGAATATTATCCAATAATAAGTCTGGGTCTCAAGATAGGTGATGGTGTTGCGAATAATACGCTCCATAGGTCACTTATATTGACCATAAGTTAAACGAAGCGCGAAACACGTTAATAACAGAACGTGAATTTTTGTAAAAAAGTTGAACGATTTGTAAAGGTTGTTCAGGCGCAAGTCTTTCTTGGTTAAATGCCAAACAATACTCAACAAAAATAACATGACAGTTTGGTACGATTCATGCGTAGTCTGTCAAAAGTGCTATTGAAAAAATTATCTTTATTTGGATCACACGTTATGTATCGATCTGAAACTTTGCGCATATTATTTTCTCATCAAAGGGCTGCTCATTTGTTGAAATCGCCAATATCGAACCACTATAGTATATGGTATAGCTTTCACAAGATATCTTCACGAAATTCATAATGGGCTTTTGTCCAAGGCAGAGTTACAATCTCGGAAGAAATTGTTTAGATCGGACCACTGCAGCACATACACATCTGCCATACTAACTAACTGATCAAAATCAACGTTTTCTACAAAATATTTTGTATTTAATTGTAGGCGAAGTTACCGTTTTTCTTGGTTTTCGTTTCACTTTTATCAGCTTATGTTTTATATGCTCACTTCGTTCTCATACAAATGTTTATCAGCATTTTCAATGCCGTGTTTCAAATATCCGTTTAAAAAAAAATAGGCAAAAAATCTAATTTTATCAAAAATATAACTTAATTAGCCTCGTTCTATTTAATACATAAGTATATGTATATTTACATACATTTGTATAGGAGTTTAAGTGTAAACTATATTTAGCGCTGAGCGCATTTGCTCATAAACCATACTACAAATGCTAATAAAAAGAGAACATCTTCTAGTTTAGATAAGTAAATTGCAAAGTGTTATTGTTACAATAAAAATATATGTATGTATGTTAGTAACAAATATATACATACATAAGTATGAATAAACCGTTCTTGAGTCATGCAGAAAGCGCGACAAGTGACTTGAGCTTCAAGTCATTGCTACTCATTTCCTTTTAACCCACTTAATTTGCACACATATACATACAAATAAGCAGTCCCATATATATGTATACTTAATTGTTGTTGCTATTAATTTTACAATTAAGTCCATAAGTCGGTTTGGCTTGAAATGCCGCCAAACGAATTACAAGAAAATAATATTGATGATTTCGCAAACTTTGAAAGTGAACTTACATTTTACTAGGGTGGTGCTCAGTTGATTAAATGTTAAATTAAAAATTTTAAATTGAAACGTAGTTAAGTAGTCTAAGTAAATGTTAAAAATCAACTTCAAAAATTCTCTATTGTACTAATGGAGTTTTATAAAAAGAAAATAAATCCAACATTCCAACGTAATAACCCAAAAGAGAAGAAAACCCAGGTTTCGGGCTCTAAATTGTTTGGCAGGAAATCCTTTAACACATATTGCACTCTGGAGCCTTAATACCAAACAAATTAAATTCCACTTCCAAAAAAATAACTCGAAAACGAAACAATTTTAAGAATATGAGAACACCACCATTACTCTCGGAACATGCTTTGATTTGATCATTAGTCTTAAAGTTTTTCAATAGGCACATTGTCGGCCACAGAGAAAAATGTAGTTAAAAAAATATTATTAAATTGTTCTACGGTCTCAACGAAAATTGCTCAGGTCAAAACAAAATGAACAAACCAGCAAGAGCACCACAGCCGTTCGGAAACACACTAATCATTAAGCTCGATAGTCAACGTAGTAGCTTTTGTTAATTGTAAATAAATGGTGGAGTCACCACTTTGGAGAAAACCTAAGATTGAACACGCAATTATTAAAAATTTAAAATTAAATTAGGCCCATAGATATTGCTATCAAGTGCATTGCTGCGAAGTCTTAGAGATGCTGGGTATATGAAGGAGTCCAAACAGGGTCACGCTGAAATTCTCTCCTTCTTCAACTGCATCCCTGAAAACTTGGACAAGTGCGTCACTTTATCATAAATATTCAAGCACTTTATCCTCCATTGTCCAGTCTTTTAAAGGCTGAGGCAAACCCACAGATATAGCCGGACCTGACTCAAAGCGATTTGTCAATATATGAGTGTTTTTTTTTTTGTTAATTTGTTATTGAAGTTCTAGGTACCACAAAAGACCGACATTGTAAGCTGTCCAAGTGTGATCCCGTTTTTCTTTTAAGATCGACAATTTAACTTAACCTAACCTAACTTCTTTTACCTACATACATTGAAACAGAATTAACACCAACATATGTGATTAAAAAATAACAATAAAAGAGTCGACTTTAAGGCCAAAAGATAGCAGGGAAACTAAAAGGAACACCACAGTGGTCCATTCAGTACTTCAAAACCTTAATACATTTTGAACAGAATCAGCTATTGATAAAAATAAAAATCGACAGTGTGGAAAAAATATGTTAAAAAAGCACCACGGTCTCGTCAGCTGAAGTTTGCATAAGAAACAATTTCTACGAGAATTGATTTTCACTATTTGGTTTTTCTCAACATAAATGTAAGCTTCCTGCAATAATCTAGACACACGAGTTTTAAACTCCAGTTCCAGTTCGATCGACTCATTACTTAAAAATATGGCATATCGGACATTACGAGCACCCTAATAATAAATTAATATATGTACATACATACATATAGATTATAACTTCAAGTGCGTATGCCGACAAAACGCTCTTATCGCTAAAATGTGCATATGTATCCTGAAGGCTGGTACGAGTTATAGATTGAGATTGCTTAAGTTGGATAAAGTTATGTTTATGCAGTTTGTATATATGAAATAGAGTTTAGTCGAGACATGTTTTCGCGGTATAGTTAAGCTGGTCAAACTCCAAAAAAGATATATACATAAAACTAAATACTTCGGTAATCCCTGCGTGCTGCGCAATAGCTCTGCCTACTCAACTGTACCAAAATTGCAAAAGATCTAAGGTAGTTTGGATTTTGTCGCTGCTTGATTTTCCAAAGGATTTTCCCCTGTGTTGAAATGGTTTGCAAAATTACCACCACGCGTCTATAAAGAAGGAAACGGCTTTGCACGGAACTCACTACCTAACTACGGCTGTTCACTCACTTTTGTCCGCTTCCGCTGTATGTAAACAGAGACACAATCTATGTACTTACTCTCAGCAAGCTGTGGGATCGGAGCAGATAAGTAATTTCGTACCAGCATTACTCTCAACACACGCGTGACCAGGTAGCGAGCACATAATTTATGGAGAGAATGCCGAGAGCAGCGAGCGTGTGTGTGCTGCGGCGACAAGGCTCAGTAGAATCTATTCGCAATTATTTTAATTATAAAATCACTGCACAATGTGGCATGCAACAGTAATCATTTTGCGTTCGTCGTGTGAGCAACAAAAGCACTTAAAGTGACGGGTTGGCGTTTAATAATTCATACGATCACGCTTGACATTGTGATCGGCTTGTATGAGTGCGGTCGACACGAAAACGATTTTTCGCTAAATTGAGTTTTTAATAGTACAGCTGTTTTTGTGAATACAAAAAATTATATAAATTGAAAACAGATTTCAGAAATAGCGTTTGATTCACACGAAAAGTGCTTGGTACAGCCATTCAGTCGCTTAGTTTCGGCTGTGTTATTCGGTTTGTACCGTACGTGCACCACTGCTCCGTGTGTGCCGATGAGAAATTTTCGTTTTCGACAATTCGTTTTTGCTGGAAAAAATCTTTATAATATACACCATGAATTGGTTCAAAAAGTTGTCATGCGAAAAAGCCGTGAACCCGCATAATGAGATAGCGCGTGAACAGCGACACAAACGCATTAAAAAAACGCCAGAACATAGTAATGCCAACTCCAATGACGAAGTTATCAAACCTTCAAATTCCTTGTATAGTAGACATATGGAAATATTGGATCCTGAGGAGTTCTTTCATGATCCTGAACATGTGCGCAACTATAAGGAGGAAGCCGAGTTTCTGGAACTTATGTCGGAATGGGAAATCGTACCAAATCCGGCAAACATAACGAACTTCTTCTCGGCTGATTTTGAAGACGAGTTATTGCAGCAAAGAACTCAGTCGGTGCCGCCATATCAAAAGAATGTGATAACAACTCCGGAGGAGCCAGAATATACGAGCTGCGGAAAGCGAGAGCTCAACGCAGCACGCGCGCTGCGTAAGAGAAAAAGGAAAACACGTTTCTGTGATATGCTATTTAAAGAGAAAATACAACTTGGTTTGGTACCGCCAGAACATGAATCACATACAACAAATCATATGAAATGTAAACGAAAAATTAGCGAAGCTGCACATAAGACTTCGCTTAGCACAATAACTTCGAGTTTATCATCGCTGCAAATGAGCATCAATGGTGTTGAGGAAACACCAATACGAAACGCCTGCGCAAATCAGGTAATTAAAGACTGTGCCATTAATCGCAATCAACTTAAGACTGAAGCCTTAGCTAGCTCTATAATGGGCGCTATTGGCAAATGTCCCGATCGGGATAGTACACCACGTTCCTCTGAAGCTGATCTCATTACAAATTCAGGTGATCTTTGTCATCCAACAAGCCGAATCAACCATGATCACTACGATATTAAGCAGTTTTTCCGACTCGATGATTGTGGAAACATCTTGTTAAGCACGAATCATATAACAGAGACGAGAGGATTCGGTTTGACAGTGACCCAAAATAAGCGCTTATACAAACGGTATCGAAAACTATGCAAACCTTTAGATGAAGAAAGAGTGCATATTAGCTGCTTTGAGGTGCTTAAGCGTTTCTTATTGTGGCTGTGGTGTTTATTATGTGGTGAGTTCGACTAACAACTATAGAAAATGTAGAACCTTTGTGGAAGGTGTGGGTAATTTGATAATTGACTCAATTAAGTGACTGTCTGAAATACCTGTTAGATAATTTAAGAAATAGGGGCTATTTGAAAGAGTAAAAATAAGTCTTATTCAAATATCACAAATTGTAAAATATGTACTGATTTTTAAAACTATTTTGTATAGAAATTTAATCAAAAAGAGCTCAGTCCACAACAACTTAATTATACGCCTTATAAAATTTTGTATTGTTCTCTTGATTTTTACAATTTTAAATTTTGTTTCCTTATTTGTCTCATATCTAACTGGTCTTATCATACGCAGGTCACCCACGCAACAAGCTGAACGCGCCCAATGGCGGTCCCGGCGAACTGGTGCGCGCTTGCACACTACAACTCGCACAAGATCCATGCTCCACATTTGCACGCAATATCGAAAACTTTATCTCCTGCACTAAGGAGTCACGCGAAGCGGCGCCACAGGTCGTTATGCGCAACATGCGTCAATTCATGAACGGCATGAAGAACTATCTCGTGAAACATGGCGAGGGTAAATTCCATCAGGAAATCGAAGCGGCGCGTTCGCGTCTAAAAGCGGACGAGTTTCTCAATTTGGACGCCATACTCGAGACTGTTATGCATGAATTGGTTGTGCTGCCACTGCGCGAACATCTCTACGGCATGTTTGTGGACTACTATAAACGCTCGGAAGACATACAACTATTGGCACAAAATGTTAAATACGCCTGCGGACGCAGTCCTGCTGATTTTGGCATACGCGCCACAGTTACGCCGCCATCACCCACATCATTGCAAGCAATTTCGGCATTATTGCAGCGCCTGCAAGAGGCCCTGAACTGCCGCTCGAAAAGCTAGATTTATTTTTGTGCATCATTTCAACAATATTTGAGGCCACGGGCTGTCCACGCGGCCAGCAGTTAGGCGCCGACGACTTCCTACCCGTGCTGGTATATGTGGTGGCCAAGTGTGGCTTCGTAGGCGCTGAGATAGAGGCTGAATTCATGTGGGGCCTACTGCAGCCGACATTGCTGAGTGGCGAGGCGGGCTACTACTTGACGGCACTCTGCAGCGCTGTGCATGTGCTCAAAAGTTTCATGGCTTCGGAGAGCGAAAATGGCACGGGCTCGCTGGATGTAAGTATTGCACTACGCACTAAACTAGCTATTTAATAGTTAGATAATATTTTGTTTTCCTCTTCTTTGCAGTGGCGCTCTTCCTCGCTGCCAGCCTGCTCATCGGTGCTGCGCGTTATCATACCCGACGAATGCAACGGTTCATTACAAACGCGTACACTGCCCGTGCGCCCACACACTACTACGCGCGACGTCTGCCGAATCATTGCACACAAGGCGCGCATCACCAATCCACAAGACTATGCGCTCTTTAAGCTCGTCGATGGCGAGGAAACGCTATTGAATGACGCCGAATGCCCGCAGGATGTACGTTTCGCATCAAAGGGCAAGCACTGCATGTTGGCGTACAAACGCATTGACGCCAAAATCGCTTGGCCCACAACGACCTATTAGATAATGGTGTAAAATTGAAAGTCGCTTAAGCGCTCTTAACGCATAAAGCAAGATTATTTTGAAATAATCTCAAAATTTATGAAGCAAAGCAGTGCGCAAAAGCTGTCTGGGAAACTTTTCGGTTATTGCCACAAAATCAAAAGCCTGAAGTCAGCTAAGCATGCGCAGTAGAGCAAAAACCAATATGATATTTCATTAAGGCGCGAATTAATTTTAATTAGTTGTAACTGAAATCAAATCATTATGCACCATTGCTCACTAATCACACTCATTGTGTTTAAGCATACAAACACATATACATATGTATTTATATATGTATATGTTTGAATTTACGACTATACTAAACAGTATTGCGATAAGTTAGTTGTAAGCGAAAGCACACACACCAAAATATACATATGTGTGTTGTAAACGTAGTATAAGCTTACTATATAAATGTATGTAGCTAGTTATATATTAAGTGAGACTACTGACTAATGACACTTAATGTAAAAATTTGAATTAATTTTGTACACTTAACGAACACTGAACAATTGCGTTTACAAATCAAAACCGAAAAAATATTGAGGAAGAGAACAATTGTAAGACAAATTTACATATGAATAAACAATACAAATAATTATTTGAATGTATTCGAAATATATAATTTTTAATTTGAATTAATGTCGAAATAAACTTAAAAATGCTTAACAGCATTAATGAAAATAGAAAAAACGTTCACCATAAATCGGCATTGAAAAGTTAAAAAAAAAATCTAATAAGCGCTAATAGTGCATTAATTTTAAATTGGCATAACTAAAATGTTAAAAAAATTAAACCAAAAAGTAAAAAACAAAATTAATGCGCAAAAACTAATTATATAACAATTATACATAATTTAAGAGTTACCATACTAGTTGCTAATTTGTAAATGAAAGTGTACCCAAATATCCTATTTTATATGTAAAGTGTTTAAATGCTTAAAACTTCACCCTATATTGTGTAAATATTCATAAGATTTGTATAAAGAAACAACACGATAAATATACTTACATATTTCAAACTAATTTAAACACATTTTATTTATTTTTTCAATTAAAAAAATTTATTTCAGATTATTTAATGAAATTGAGGTATTATCTTTGACCTGGTCTACGAAAAGGGGGCTTAGGTGTCAAAAAAATAAAAAATAAAAAAATAAATAAAAATAAAAAAATTTTTGATTTTTTGACACCTAAGCCAACTTTTCGTAGACCAGGTCACATATGTATACAGTTAGAAGGCAAAAAAAAAAACGATTTTTCCAAAAAAAATTTCTGAGCAAACTTTTTAAAAATATTGAAACAAAAATTTGTACACATATTATGGTAGTTTTTAACTGTATTTTAAGACTCAGTATTAGTAAAAATATTTTTTTAGAAAGGAACTACAGCTGATCTCCGGCAGCTCCTCTCAAAAAAGACGTTTAGCGGTGACCACTTTATCTCTGAACTGCATCCTATGAAATGAGAAAGCCAAACAGATTTCGTTAAAGAAATGTTAAATCTTAAAGCAAATCGAAGGAATAAGCAAAATAAAATTGTTTGACAAAATGGCGGTTTCTAAAAAAAAATCGATTTCGAAAATATTCACCTGAACTTTCTGTGTGTATGCTTAATAACACTAAGAAAATAAAACAAAAAATAGATTTTTTGTAAATTCTAACTGTATATAATAATTCCTTAAAGGAAAATTAATCATCTAAAAGAAATAAAGCGCAGAAGTAGTGACAAATAAATCTATTATTTCTTATATTTTATTATTATTTTAAATTTTATTATATTTTATTATTATTTCTATAACTGATTATTTTTGCCGCTTTTATTATTTTAATTTAAACAGTTTGTATGTACTTCATTTGAAGCATTTTAAACATTCCGGAGTTGAGTTTCTTGAGCGAACGCCTAGCAAGCTCACGAGTAGTGCAACTTGCGGCTTAAATATTTTATTATTTGTTTTAATATATGTTTACGTTTTGTTTTCAAATAGAATTGTGTACCATTTACATTGCCGGGGGTTGTTCTAAAACTTACCAATTCAAATGAGATTAGATCTTCGAAAGTACAGTCCTTAGCCGGATAATATCCGGGTCAATTCCGATAACGTAGAACCGTCTGTTATGAGTATCGCCGGTGAGTTATTTTCCTGAGTGACTAGCGACACTGCTGAATCTAGATTTATAATTATTTTTGCGGATATTTTAATTTTGAAAATATTTTTGCGCCATTTACACTGCTATATTTTCGGCTGAGTACTATTTTCTTAAGCGACGACGACGTATCGGCGGGGGAAAACCCATACAAATATGGCATTTACTAACAATTATTTTGCAATAAAAAATAAATTCAATTCGTATGTGAGTTTTCTTGAATATAACAGCAAGTTGTTATTGTAATAGTTTCAAATATAGTCATATAGCATACTATGCAAGATAAATATTCAACCAAAAACAATTCTGATTAGTTTCTAACCTCTACATCAAACTAACGTGCAAAATTGTGTTAAAAACCGTAGCTTTTGCCGCAAGCAACGTTCTATATGTATTCCTGTTGAATAATATCATATAACCAATCAAAATATGTTATACTTACAAGTGAATTAACTTAAACTCAAGGAAACTAAAGTCTACATGCTGGTCTCTTTGGAAAATTATAGCGGGAAAACAGCGCTCAAGCGCTCAAGCAATTTTAAGCAATGCTTGCAAGTTACTTACCCTTAGCCGATTATACCATATAAATAAAATAAGCGTAGATTTCGGTTTCGTATATGCGCCGGTAGTGGAAAATCCAATGTTCATTAATATGACATTTAATAGCAGTTTATTGAGCACAAAAGAAAAGAAAAAAACTCTTTGAAAAATTAGAGAAAAAAAATTACAACTTTCTTTTTTCAGTTCTGTTGTCCCACGTTTTACGTTACATTTTTAAAATTCGGGGTACCTTTCAGTGATTTATATATCCGACATTCCTATATTCTACTTTATATTATTATTTAAAAATGTCAGATGCCAAATTTGAGACAATCTACAAGAAATTCAAAATCTCTAAATATAAAAAGTAGAAACTAAATAATAACTGAAAAAAAATAATTAAAAATAAAAACTGAAAACGAAAAAGAAAAAGAGAAAGTAGAAGTGGAAGAGAAAATTTTAAAAAATCAAAATGAAAAAAAACTTAAACGCAAAAATGGAGCCCAGTATAATTTACAACTTTTTAAAATAATATTGAATTATAAAAGAGTGTACACATATTAACAAAATATGTAAGTAAGTAACATGAAACCCTTAAAATCCAGAAAAATGCTCTTCGAATAACACCTTTTAAAAGTTTTGTAAGAGATTTAGTAACTAAAGGTATACTGAATTCTCGAAGTGCTCCAAAATGAATGTGACATTTACCGCTGTGAATAATCAAAAGTCAGGCAAAAGAGAGTCATTATAAAAATTATAATACGTTAATTAAAAATTCTGAAACACAGGAGACGAGTTTGAGCTAAGTTGTGGTTTGGGATATCAAAGAAAAATTCCTCTTGCAGCGCATTGTAAAACGTAAGCAAACACGAAACTTTTGTGTAATATGTAAATGTTATATTTTCTAAACTTCGCAACATGCGAAATTTACAGCTGATGTTCAAAACTACAAAAATAACAATAATACTGCTCATATATTAATTTAGACTTGTATATACCATACATACATACATTCATATGTGTAATCATAAGTTAAGCAAATGAATAAATGACCTATACGGAACCTGCAAGAAGAATAATATTTATAAACATTACTTTACGTTACTGGAAAGATTTTTGAAGTACATATACATACATACATATATACCCACGTATAACCCAAGCCATTTTCAATATTTACCTTATATAAAATTATGTATATGAAGTATGTTAAAATTTTTTTCGTAATATAATATTATGTTGTATTTATAGTATAATAGCTTAAGAATATAAAACTCAAATAATATATACACATAATTACATATTTATAATCGACTTCCCCATATACGCATATAATATTTAAGTAATGATGCATAAAATGAGATCATTAAAAATAAAGTTAAAATGTATAACAAAAAAACATGTACATATTTTATTTTATACTGAAATTACTGAGGGAATACTTCTCCAGCCTGCTGAATGACAGTGAAAACATAACATAACAACCGCCTCCTATTCTTTAGTTCTGCTTTCTCCCGGTTGGACAAAGAAGCAAAGAAAATGGGTCTGGTAGTGAACGAGGGCAAGGCGAAATATCTCCTGTAATCGAACATACAGTCGTCGCGCTCTCGACTTGGCTCCCACGTCGCTATTGAGAGGCATAACTTCGAAGTCGTAGATATATTAGCCTAACAGTCATATGTTCATAGTCGTATTTTCCATATTTGTGACCTGGTCTACGAAAAGGGGGCTTAGGTGTCAAAAAATAAAAATAATAATAATAATAAAAAAAATAAAATAAAATTGAAAAAAAAAAATTTAAAAAAAAATTGATTTTTTGACACCTAAGCCCCCTTTTCGTAGACCAGGTCACATTTACCGGCAAAAACCATTTTAAAATAACTTACGAATGAAGTTTTGGAAAAATTTCGTATCTGCGGATATCCCCATATATTTTCGATTTTCTGTCGAGTTAGCCATACATACATACTATACTATGTACATACATATGTATACGTAAAGAGGAGCAAAAGTCTTTACTCAATTATATATGTATACACTTGTTTTTCTTTAAAGTATATTGTCTGGCTGTTTTTAGAATTTTAAATATTTTTTTTCTTAAAAGTTTAGAATTTAAATTGTTCTTGTTGCAACTTAAAATTATTGTCCAACCTGCATAATAATTTAAAAAAAACGCCACCTTTCATCCATAGCATCGTGGACCAATGAATTTTTTGTCAAACACAGAAAAGTATACTATCTATCTACACCAAATATGAACCAGGGAAAACCAGGGACCGCCACAGCTAGATAGATTGTTAACCAAATTAAAATTATCGATTTATTCTTATCGATAAAAAGCACACAAATACTTACTTTTGGCAATCTTGGTATTTTTCAAACAGCTGTTTTAGTAGTGAGATGTGTTTTTCGTACGTTGTTATGTATACCGCGCACAAATTTATATTTTTTTAAATTAAAATAAATACTTAAAAAAATGATAATACGCTGTGCCTGTATAAAAGGCGCGCTTTCACGCCTTACAAGTCACAGTGGTTTTCGCCGACCGTTCGTGACCTTAAGACCAACAACCATTAGCAGAGGCTTTATCACAGTGCATGGCTTACGTTCAATACAAAAACAAATATTCGTGCCCACTGTGCGCGGTAATGTGTGTCTGCGAATAGCGCGATTTCGTGGTAATGTAAGCAATAATGCACAGCAAGCCGAGAAAGTCACGAAAGTTAAATTACATAGAAAGGATGTAATACGACTTATAGGCTTAGCGAAGTCAGAAAAATTGGTTCTTATTGGTATGTCAAGATTTGCAATAAAAGTTCTTATGAAATGTAACAAGGGTTGTAAATATTTGAATCTTTTTAGCGGCAATGGGTTGTTTGGTGATTTCTTCGGCTATAACAATGAGTGTACCATTCGCATTGGGAAAGATATTAGACATGATTTTTGATAAAGAAGGATCGCATGCAAAGACCATGGAGAAACTGAAAGAATTTTCCATAATTCTGTTAGGCATCTTCGTGCTCGGTGGTTTAACCAACTATTTCCGGGTTTACCTCTTCAATAGTGCTTGTAAGCCTCTATGATTATATTTATTTATATTTCTCATCTAATTAAAATTTGTTGTCCGCTAAAGCTTTACGCATTGTAAAAGATTTGCGCTCCAGAGTGTATCGGCGCATGCTTTTACAAGAAACGGGTTGGTTTGACACAAAAGGGACCGGAGAACTGCTGAATCGTTTAGTTAATGATACATATATGATAGGGAACTCATTAAGTCAAAATTTATCGGATGGCTTGCGTTCTACTGTCATGATTGTAGCGGGCACATCTATGATGGTACGTACAAATATGTCAGTCAAGTTTGTCGATATTATTCATTTTATTTTCAAATGAGTAGATATATACATCACCCAGTCTGGCCCTAGTTAGCACATGTGTTGTACCATGCGTCGCTGGTATGGCTATTGTATACGGACGCTATGTTCGCAACATTACACGTAATCTTTTGGACAAATTTGCTAATATATCAAAATCTGTGGAAGAGCGTCTAGGCAACATAAAGACAGTAAAAGGATTTTGCAAAGAGCAGGAAGAGAGCAAATCATATGAAATGCTACTTACTGATGCTTTAAAACTTGGTTATAAGGAAGTACAAGCACGATCCCTATTCTTTGGTTTGGTAATCCGTGAAAAAAAAGTTTATCAAAATATATATACACATTTAAACATATTTTACAGACTGGTTTCTCCGGTAACGTGATAATAATTTCAGTACTATATTATGGTGGCACACTAGTTATTAGTGATGCACTCAGCATTGGCGCACTGACGTCTTTCATACTGTATGCTGGCTATTCTGCCATATCCATTAACGGGCTCTCCAATTTTTACACGGAGTTAAACAAAGGTGTAGGGGCAGCCCAGCGTGTCTGGGAAATACTTGATCGTCAATATTCAATCCCTTTACATACAGGTTTCGTACCGAAAATTCCTCCGCGTGGAGAAATTAAGTTTGAGAATGTATTATTCAGTTTTCCATCTCGTGTGGAGAGCATCATTTTGAACAACTTCAATCTCACGCTCCTGCCAGGCGAGACAACTGCTGTGGTGGGGCGTAGTGGTTCAGGGAAAACCACTATATCTACATTGTTGTTGCGTCTATATGATCCGTTACAAGGGCGAGTACTTTTGGATGGTATTGATCTAAAAGAATTAAATCCAATTTGGCTACGTAGTCATATTGGTGCAGTAAATCAGGTAAGTGTGTTAACTAATCAGATTTAAAGGTGTTTAGCTTGAACTAAAATTGTAGGAACCAACTTTGTTTTCTGGAACAATACGTGATAATATACTGTACGGACTTAATCCCGGCACGAGAGTAAACGAAGAAGCATTTGCAGATGCCATTCGTAAAGCACATGTTGACGAATTCGCCTTACAACTACCGAATGGTCTGAATACGCTTGTTGGGCAACGGGGAATGATGCTAAGTGGTGGTCAAAGACAACGTGTAGCGATAGCAAGAGCGCTTTTAAAGGTAATATAATTGTATAATACGTCTTGAGAAAATTCATAAAATAAATATTCTATACAGAATCCAGCGATATTGATATTGGACGAAGCAACTAGCGCTCTTGATTCTGTATCAGAAGAATTAGTTCAAAACGCCATTGAGCAAGTATCCAAAGGACGAACAGTACTTACAATTGCGCATAGGTTAAGCACTATACGAAACGCTGATAAAATAGCAGTTTTAGAAAATGGCAGTGTAGTAGAGCAAGGACGCTACGAAGAGCTGATAACAAGTGAAGCTGGTACATTCAGAGAATTAGTTCGAAAGCAGGCTTTTATGGTGAATTCTTAACAGCTTGGAATTTCTTTTGCCATAAATGATTTTAATGAACCGATTTAATGTTATCTATGTTAGTGCAATATGACTATATTGATTTGTTTAAATTATTGTAAATATGTATGGTTTTATGAATACATAAGGGTAGCAGAGTGTAAAGTTACAGGATAATCTTTTTGTTGTTATTTAGCTATATAAGTCTTAGGTTTTTTTTTCGAAAATAAATATTTCTGTAAAGACGGTAAAAAGGTCTGTGTTACGTTTAAACTTTTATTTATTACCTGTGTTCCAATATTATAAAGATTTTTTAGGAGCTCCCAATAAAAAAAGACTTCAAAAAGCTTGGGCCATATTTTTATTTCATTTTTTAATAACGTTTCTTCCTACATTATATGTATTTCGAAATGGCGAGTACTATGACATTAAAAATGTCAGATACAAGTTTAATCTTCAGAAGCTATAATACAGACTAACATGGAACTTAAGTTGAATATCTATTAGTACAGAAAAACTCACAAAGCGGTTACGTTTGTCTCGTTTTACTTAAGACCATAATTAAAATATCCGCCTTAATATTATCTTGTTCTCTCTCTGGTAATTTCGAAAGATAGGTATTTAGTAATCCAAAAAAATCTTCATGTTTCCTTTTCTTTCTGTCATTAATACTACATTTAATGTACTCATTTAGAGTACCAACCAACATATCAAACTTTGCTTCAGCGTCTCTTGTACGAGTTCTTGAGCGTATCGAGTTTTTGAAAGATTGACTGATGGATGGTTCATTAATTGGCGTTTCAATCAGAGCTTCATTATGTGGTAAATTCGGCTGAGTTTGAACCTCAACAGCGGTAAAATCTTCAAGTTCGAAATCTAAACTGTCTTCACATGATCTTTTTAGGGAATAATTGGAAATTTCCTCATCAAAATCGTTGTTGCTGTTGCTGCACAAACTCTCATCGTGATTTTCTTCCTTCTTTGTTTGTAATATGTCCTGAGAATTTTGTTCCAAAGATAATTTCAATTTTTTTCGTCTGGAATAATATGGTCCAAAAAACTGTTATGATTAATAATAAATACTAACCGTGTATCAATAAAATCCCTGAGGAACTCTAAACTCTCCATAAATTTCCACATGCTGTGTTGATTCCGTTCAACATAGTTTTTATTTTCTCTTACAAAACGATCACGAAGTGATCTCCAGCGGGATTGACATCTTTCAACTATGCAATAAAAATATAAGCTAACTAGTGTGCGCTCAAGGTCACATATTCAGGAAACGTTAACTTACCGGGCTCACCTGTTTCAGCTGAAACATTGTTCCAACATCTTTTAATAATTTGTTGAGTTTTGTCCGAAGTTTTGTTGTTTTTATCATACAAACATGGATATTTCCGCACAGCGTTTATTAAATTCTCTTCAAACATTATAGTGGCTAAATCGGCATACTTGGGCGCCCAAAATCGAATTTTCAAACAATATTTAATTAATACTACGTTCGGACCGACATTGTAAAATCTGTCAAACGAAAACACAGTTTTCGCTAAAAACTACTTGAAAACTTACATTCCACTCAATATAATCGGTGCCTGCTCTAGTTTAATCGATTTTTTTGGAAGACATATTTTGCCGGCCCTAAATTATCACTTGATATTTGTTTACATTCCATATATAAATACAGCTGCTCACTGTTAAGGGGATTCTCTTGTTCTTCCGAAACCGTTGCACGGTGCACCGATTGCAGAATTTTCTTCTTGCTTCAACGGCACAACAAACACACGCAAAAGTTTATTTGCAATGGTTGTAAATTATGTCAGACCAAAACCCATGTTTATTTTCGTGCCGTCATATATCACTAGATTCTGCAATGGGTGCTCTCTTGGCCATGCATATTTTTTTTGTATAGGATTTTTGCATTTTGTGTGCCCCGTATTGATAGTTGTTTTACAGTCACTAATTTCAACAAAATTTTAAGCTACTAATCAAAATCCTTATTTCAACCGAATTCATCAAATCTGCTTGCTTTCTATGCAACTACCTCCAAAAATCCAATATAAAAACCAGTAATTATTTGTCCACACAAAATCAATTTGTGCTCCAATATATTTTTTACCGTTGGAACAGGACATTCAACATATTTAACATGTTAAATGTTCTAAGCCAACAGTATCACTTGTATATTTTCTTTTGGTTAAAAATATTATAAAAACAAGTTTACTCGGCGTCCTCATCTTCATCATCGTTGGAGCTGATTCTGAAGTAACGGAGTTCATAGGAATCCTTATCGTTGGAGACGACACGGATCCAATCACGCAAACTGTTCTTCTTCAAGTAACGCTTGGTCAAGTACTTCAGGTAGGCCTTGGAGAAGTGCACGTCCGAGTTCACGTACAATTTCATCTTCAGGCGCTCGAATGTGACATTGTTACCAAGGTTGTTCACTTTGCCGTTGACCTTTAGGCGGGCTTTAATGTACTTTTCCTGCAGATTTAAAGAAATAAATTAATCAATTGTCGAATCATTAGAAAATCAATAATTTAAGTCAAATAAGCTGAGGGTGTCTCTTGCAGTGTTAAGCTACAAAACCAAACAAGTCATTTTGCAACCAAAAATAGCAGAGTGTGTGTTTACTTTGCCACTGAGTACACTGCCTTCAGAGCGACAGGGCCGAAGCTTCACTCTCTGACGACAAATCGGACGTGGCAAACACCTAGAATTAGGTATTCAAAAATATGATTGAAATTATCTAGATATTTATTTACCTGTGCACCCTGCGCATACTTTAGGGTACCTTGTATTGCGTTTAAAAAATACTGCTGCAATTTAGCTTCCTGCGACAATATATTTGATCCGCTTTGAAGCCTACAACGTTCAAAATTTCGAACGTTAACGCAGGGCGCACTATGGGTTTTGGCCTGTACACATGCGGGTGCATGTATTACAACCCGGGACCCACCACTGGGCGGTAGACATAGCACGACTTGGCACTGTTCACAGCCGGTTGCACCACTGGCCAGACCTGGTTCTGGCGATCAGAGGCTACCCCGATGTGCAGCACCCAGAGTCCCGTTTCGAACAGCAACCCCCAAAAAGTTGGGGAAATGAGGATCTCGTCAGTAGATAATGCAGGCTCGTTTAGAGCCAGAAATAACAAGAAACTAAATAGCAACAGCACAATAGTGTATACATAATTGTTAGACTACTGCGATTGGCTTAAAACCTGTGCACAGCAGTTTAATTGTTATGGAAGTCACTTTACCACAATTAGAGCTATCACCGAAACCTTCAAAGTTGCAGCATCGATGACGAATAAGTTGTGGGCGCGTTTACATAATATATAAAACTTATGAACTAGAATTTAGTAGACAAATGCTGTTTACCGAATTGCAGCAAATTCCTCTGGGCGTACGCAACGAAAGTACTTACAAAATCGGCAACATCCATGATGTTATCTTCGGCAATGTTGGTGCAATCGATTCCGAAACGAAGAGATACCTTCTTCTTCTTCAGTCCCTTGCCACGTAAAACGTTCTTCTTGGTAACTTTGCCAGCGGCAGTAGCAGCTGCAGCTGATACGGATTTGCGTTGTGGCTTGACAGCCTTAAGAACTGGAGCCTTTGGCTTCTCAGCTGGTGCGGCAGCGGGCACAGCGGCTTTAGCTGGTTCAGCTTTTTTGGCTGGTGCAGCGGCGGCTGGTTTAGCTGCAGCAGGTGCTGCTTTCTTTGCGTCTTTAGCGGGAGCAGCCTTAGCATCTTTCTTGGGAGCAGCCGCAGCTGGTGCCGCTTTCTTTGCATCCTTGGCGGGTGCTGGCTTTGCAGCAGCGGGTTTAGCAGCAGCCTTCACTTCCTTGGCGGCCTCGGGAGCCTTCTTCACATTTTTGGCAGCAGCGGTCGCGGGCTTAGCTTCAGCCTTTGGTTTTTCAACTTTGCCCTTAGCAGCGGCAGCTGCTGCGGGTGCAGCCTTTTTTTCGGCTGGCTTGGCGGCGGATTTATCACCTTTGTTGGTTTTAGCCTGTAGTAAACGATGAAAGTCATATTTAGAAATACAATATTGAATAATTTAACAATTTATATATAAAATGAGTAAATGTCAAATACACATGCATGTGATGCAAATCTTTTACTTCAATACCGAAATTTAATCGCACTGTTCTTTATACATCATTTGTTTATTCTTATAAGAATTAATATTTCCTTTTAGTTAAACTTATATGAGACATTACTTTAACAATATTTCATATTTACATATATGATTGAAGCAATATTTTCAGATATTTTGGAGCACTTACAGTTGGTGCCATCTTTAACAGCAGGAACCACGGAGAAAAAGAACTTTAAAATTTGCTGTCAACCAAGGTGTTGCCAACTATTTTTCATACAAATTTCCCCAGTATATAGTTAAAGCTGCCATATTATTAAATATAATTTTTTGTCAAAATTTCCCCGAAAGGTGCATTGCCACTATTGTCATCTGTTAATTGTAAATCCTTTGATAAAAGGCAAATTTCACACATTTCATGTAGTTGTTAATTTATATAATTAATAAAAAATATATTAGCATTTTTAATAATATTTTTGAATGAATTAAATATCTTTTGAATATTTTTCTTTTTTTTTTTAATTTGGAAAACAGCAGGGGAATTGACTTAATTGATAAACATCTGTCAGCGAAGCAAACAAATTTAAATAACTAAATGCAAACACTAAAACTTAATATGATGAACTCGATTGGTAAAAGTTGGGCTACTGGCCTTTTACATACCATTAAAATTAGATTAGATTAGATTGTTAGATCCTCACTTGTCATTTGTGAACTCTCCTAACTCACAGGGATCCCCAATCCCCAGCATCAATGAATTCTAGGATTTTGCTGGGGGTTAGTGAGTCGAATGGTTCACCGATCGGAAATATGTACCAAGGCTTTCACCAATCGTCTCCAATCGATGCATCGATTAGCAGTGCTCCGAGTTTCAGTTCCTGTCGCAAAACCGAGCAGTTGGCAGAAACGGCAAGCCTAATTAATAGTGCCTATTTATTGATGGCCGGTAAAATGGCTAGGGCCTTTTAGTCCTTAGGGAGGTTGATTATTGATTTAAACTATTGAGGTTATCACCCCCCTATTGCAACTGACATCCGATCCATGTGTCTTTGCAATACCTTTCAACCCACTTTTTTCCTTACAGCTAAATCAAAGCCACCTACCATTGCTAGAGGAACTATTTCTGCTTGCACAAAATGTGATTGAGGCAAAGCGTTGCCATTTAGACGATTTTAAAATTGGATTTCATGCACAGCCTAGCATGCAAAGATTACACTTACATGTAATTTCCAAAGATTTCGTATCAGACTGTCTTAAAACCAGGAAACACTGGGCTAGTTTCAACACTGATTTGTTCCTGTATTATCAAGGTTTTTAGCATATTTTTGATATTTTGTGATTTTCTCCAACAATAAATTATTGCAAATAGATGTGTATGCGCTGTTAAAGGCAGGAGACCGGATCCAACGACTTGACAAGGAAATAGTGCAACAGTTGTATGCCTCTCCTCTGGAATGTAATCAGTGCAAGTTCGTGGCAAAAAATGTGCCAGACTTAAAACGACATCTACTAGAACACTGGTCTCATAAGCAATAACAAATATCAATGCAATGATATTCAAAAATAATTCATTATTGTTTAAATACTTAACATATTTATTAGTAATTTTACAGAAATTAAAATATTCCTTCTTTACTTAATTTAACGGCATTTTACACGCGAATACATTCATTACATCGTCAACGGTCAAAGGTTTAAGGGGGGAACTAGAAATGGTAATGTCGAAGAAAACTTCAGCTGTAAACAATTAGTGCACATAAACGGAAAACCTTAAAAAACACTCGTTTTTTAAGTATGAAAGCAATGACGGGGATTTGGTACAATACCATATACATTTGCAGCATGATGTTTTTAATTTTTTTACCACTATTATTGGGCACAATTTTTCTCATTTAACCGAAAATTATATTTTTAACCCGATAGATCACCATGATCAAAAAGTGATTGATCATATAGTTCGGCAACAACGCGGCGCCCACCAAAGAAGCGTCCGTGTAAAGCATCACGTCCACGCATTGCTTCAATAGCGCTTGAAAACTCGACAAATATTTTAACAATTATTTCAGCTTCTTCATCATCTTCGTTCTCCGTTTGTTTTTCATTGAAAATTATCACACGGCTAACAGTGCCGAATTTTGTGCACTCTTCTTGTATCTCCTCTTGCAGTGTTTCGTCTACATCCTCTGGACCGACCATGTTTCGCAGTATGATCACACGTGACTCTTGTGGTCGCATTAGCCTCTGCATAACTAACTGCCGTGCGCTCTGGCCCTTAATCGACATATTCTCCTGCTGCTGTAGCGTCTGCGTTTCACCCTCATCCATTAATTTTTTTTGCAATTCCTCCTGCTGTGCCTTCTCGTGCGCCTTTTTCAGTTGCTCTGAATTAGCAGATTGTAAGTTATGCATCGCTGTCACATTATTCGCGGCGGCCACGGCGGCTGCGGCATTTGCACTTACTGCCGCGGCTGCAGCAGCCGCTGCGTGTTGGGCGGCTTCAGCACCCAATACTGTACCAGCACCAAGATTACCAATTGCAGCCATTGAAGGTGCGCCCATAGTTGGTGTTGCTAGTAGAGCGGTTTGTGTAACAACAACTGGTGCAGCAGCAGTGGTCACATTTGGTATACCAGGTGCGGCACCCAATAGATTTGGTGGTAGGGCTGCTGGCGCTTGGAAGACGCCAGCGGGTAGGAATGCAGCGGCACCGCCAGTAGCAGCAGGTACGGCAAGACCTGGTGGATGTAATGCACTGGCAGCAGCAATTGGCAATGCGCCCACCTTAGCTGCTGCAGCTAATGGAGAAATACCCAGTGTGGGAGTAGTTGCAGAAAGGCCAAGCACGGCGTTGCTGGCAACTGCATCAAGTGCCTGTATCTTAGCGGTGGCGGCAGCGGCGGCCACAGCAGCCGCTGTGGGCATTGTGGAATTCGTAGAAGCACAAACCAAAGCATTAGGTGGTGTAATCGAACGGCCCACTCTGCAAGTTACAAAAATATATGTTAAAATATTTTACATCTAAATTGTGTTGAGCCATGAGAAATATACCTCAGTAATTGGCCGCCCAAATCGAACAAATTCATGCTGGCGATAGCTTCATCCATGGCCTGTTTGTTGGCATATTCGATGAAACCATAACCTTTGTGTGTATGCAATGATGTTCCCTGCGCCAATTTGCAATATAAAATTGGTCCAAATGCCTCAAAAACACTTTTGATATCCTCTTCGGATAAATCTGGATGTATGGAGGCAACATAAATGCGATTGAAACTTTTTGCTTCTTCTTGTATCTCATCAATAACTTGCTGTGCTTGTGGCATATTACTAGGGCGGCCAACCTTAATGTTACGGCCACCCATTAATGCGCCATTCATTTGCTCCAATGCCAATTGTGCACCTTCAGGAATTTCATATTCAACAAAGGCGAAACCTTTGTGCTTCTGAGTGATGGGATCCCAAGACATGTTGATCGATTTTATTGGGCCAAAAGGTAGAAATGCTGCGCGTATGGTATCCTCTTTTAGTTCAAATGAAATACTGCCGACATATACTCTGCAAAATAGGAATGTATATGTTTAATAATGACAGAAAAATTTATTAATTTTAAAGGAATAAATAAAAAAAACTCAGATCTTATCAGCTATTAATGGTAGGCACATATGGCGATTTCAATGTGACAAACACTCATTAACTCGAGCAGATTGTTGTAACATTAAAATTACCAGTTCACCAAGCAAATATGCTTTTACCATGATTCACATCAAGGTTTGTGATTACCAAATAATTTGTATAATTTTTGACATTTCCACTCACCTGCACATGAGAGCGAGTGCCTGCTGACGTTGCACCTGTGTACGTTGTGATGCCAATTGCTGCAAAAAAAGCAAGCATGCGTCAATTTTAATAGTTGTGTATGGTCACTTTATCACACAAAAACTTACTTGCTGCTGATGCGCCAATGTTTGTTTCATTAATACCATTTTAATACTTTGCTCCATGGCATATTTCTTAGCCTTACTGACCGTGTCATGTTGATCGGAACTGAGTTTTGGTAGTGCACCACCCAATAGCCCAAGTAGTGCCGAACGTGTACCAGGACCGAATTTCACATCGCCTGTCTGTTTCAGATCATAAATTGGCTGCGAAATGTATGGAATTTTCGGTTCCGAGGACTTGCCTAGAATATTAGGAATATTAATTAATAGCGCACAAATTAATTTACCCAACAAAACGTTGTTGGTAAATAGAGCAACAAGCAATGTGTTGTTCCAGCTGTGTTGAAAGGAGTTTGTGAGGGGTGAAAGCGCGCAGAACACTTTTCTTATTTTGTGGTTGAAAAAATCACAAGAGTCATTCGATCGATCGTATAGAGTCTGTGGTTCTTTGTTATTGATATGTGTGTCAATAAGTGAGTGTCATACCGTATGCTCGGTTAAAGCACGTCAGTGGTCCCTTTGTTTGACTAACTACGAAAAGAATGTAAATCACAAAAAAATCATCAACATGTAAACAAGAAAGTAATGAGAAAACCAAAAAAGGTTTTTGACATTAGTATTATAATTTTTTTCGTAATATGAAGCACGCACCTTTAATAATTAAATATTATTATTTTTGTAACATTTTTATAATTAATTAATGGCTTTCTTAATTTTCAATAGTGGTATCTTATTCAGCCATTCATATTTAAAGTTTAGTTCTTTTGTTTGGTTGAATTTATGCAAACCCTTATTAGATGCCAGAATAACGTAGCGCATTACACTCACTTGTTGGCTCACATAGCATTATATTTAATTTTTTGAAATGGAAACAAAAGATAATTCGACGCCTGCAAGAAAGATAAAGACAAAAAGAAAAAACATTAATAAACAACACGTTTTGAAGCTTCCTAAGCGTATATCTTCTCTGGACGCGCGCGTGCGCGTATCAGCTTTATCGAGCGTTGTGCATACGTTGAGTGCGGTTTTAAGTTTCACTTTCGCTGCAACTTTCATAACAGTCAATCGAGTTTGGTTGTTGCTATTATTTAAGCGTTAAAACCACTTTGGATTTTTTGTTTATTTTTGTTTGGCCAACGACACCGCAATTCACGGCAACAGGTGTTGTTATTCGGTTACTTATTGTATATTCTATTTTTGAGTAAAGTCGATTATCTACATTTCTTTCTCATTCACATGCATTCATACTAATGTTTTTTTTATGTTTTGTTGTTGTACGCAGCAAAGTTGTAAAACTTACAATTATCAGGCTAGTAGTAGCAGTTTTTCATTTGTTTAACGCATACTTTTCATACTCAATGTGTGGCACGCGTTAATAATATATTTTTGGCGACTTAAGACATTTCATTCTTTGTATGTCATATTTTTGGTTTATTTTTGAGAAAAGCTGCAAAATGTAAGAATGAAAGAAAAAAGCACCCAAACATTAAAAAAATTAAAATAAAATACGTAGTAGTCTGTATAAATCCAAAATACGTGAACAAATTGACTTTTTTGTATATGAAACATGTAATAAGAAAGATGCACGGAACGGGGATTTACGCAAATATACCCTGCTTAATGCTTAAATTGAACTTAGGCTTAGATATGCGGCTATGGCTGGGTATATTAAATGCCCATAATGACACAAAAAGCTGATGAAAAATACATACAAACATACATACAATATAACACAAGCATAAATGAATGGCACTAGTGATAGGGCTAAATTATTACGGTCGGAAAATTGAAGTGCGCGTATGCCAAAGTCAAAATTTAAAAATAACACGGACCAACGGACTTAACTGTTAACAAAAAAGTACAAAATAATTGCCAATTTTATGAACTTATTAAAAATTGTCATAGTGTACACTTTATTATTAAATACATTTATGTGTAAATTCAATCAATTTGATGCAAGGTAGTTACCCGTCAAATAAATTTAAAGAAAATATGAATATTTACATATTTATAAAATATAGAACTTCTCTTTTATCACATGTAAATCCCCTTTCCGCGTACCATATAGTTAACTAGTACAGAAATATAGAATAGAATTAATGAAGCGACCTTATTTCATCTCAAAAATCTCTTGCCCTCTCCAACATTTGGTGATGCTAACGCAATTGGCTTAAACGTTTTTATTGGACACATTTATACATTGTCACTGTGAGAAGTGGGTGAGTGTGGTTTTGAATCACTTCAAGGGCACGTTTAATAAAAGAGAAAAAAATAAAAAAAGAAATAAAATCCGCTGAAAAGATAATAAGAGAGCAACAGTGAAAAAAATTAAGGAATTTCGGGATATTTATGATTTTTTTACGCATGTACTATAAATGTAATTTATTTACTATTATTTATTTCTGTCGATTGTGAAAACAAATCATTTGAACATGGGTAATTTATAGCTTTTATCTTCCAGAAGCACTGGTTAGGGGTGGAGAAAATAGAACATCTCGATTTATGTAAGTATGTATAAACGATCATATAATTATTTATGTATATGCAAAAGCAGTTTGTTTGTAATAACTGAAGAACTTAATTTTTTTTTGCACTTTTCAAGGAAAAAAATATTTTACAAAACAATTAGATTTAAAAATTTGTATTAGCATGCAAGTATGTAAAACATTCTAAATTGAGTATTTCTTAGCAAATGCTTCTCAAAGACGTTTTTTACGTTTATATACGTTTATTTCCAAAAACAGAAGTTATCCAAACAAAGAAAAACATATACATAATATATACCTTTACTAACAAAATTTTTAACTGTAAGTTTGTAAAAGCTGACTGTGTTTCCAAATATATTACTCGCTTCCTTATTATAAAGTTAATTGAAAAGTTGTATATTATATACAGAGAATAAAAATGTTGATCACAGTCAGAACTTGGTCGTTTTTCTCTGATTATAATGTATCACATGGGTTAATCTTTTTCTTGAAAATTTAGTCAAAGAAGAGAGGAACTAAATATTTTTGGATACCAGTTAAATATTTGCATAAAAAATCCAAATATACAAATTTATGCAACGGCGTTTCAATGATGTACGAATTAAGAAGTTGATATTAGTGCAGTCGGGAAAACGATGTAATAGTTGTGCTTTGCAGTATGTAGGCGTATGACAACTGCACCGGTTCAATATGGAATCAGAGGCAGAGAAATTTAACTAAAAAATATACTTACAAAAAGAAATAAAAAAGAAAAGAGAAGAAGAAGAGAGAATCAATATGCGTCATTAGTTCGAAAACGTCAGCAACTTTACGAAAAAAACATACATCAAGCGTTGTCTATAAACGTGGTGACGCCACTCATAAATCAAACCACAACACCGTCAGTCTTACTCGATGACCACAAAATTGGCACTACAATGGCGGTTTTCACATGTATTACGCTGTTGTAGCATTATTTCATGCTCATTTACTGAATTTGAGTTAAAGTACTTGTTTATGACATTTACCAGCTTAATAGGTTATTGTTGCCCTTTCTGAAAGTGTATGTACCATTTTCAAAACCAAATGTATGTATGATATCGCTTTAAAATTAAGCACTTTTTTTGTTCATAACATTTTAGTTTTTCTTAACTATTATCGTCGACAAATTTCTTTTTACGATTTTAAAGCGTTTTATTAAATATATTTTGTTTTCTCTCAACTCTTGCAGTGTTTTTACTTTTTTCAATAGGCGCTAGCTTACACGGCAAGCAGAAGAGCAAGTCTCACCTGACCCTGAGAACATCACAAGCGTTAAAGTCTGCAATTACTTAAGCAGAACAGAAAAAACAAAACCGATTATTTAGTAAAATACAGTTGATGGTCTGTGAGGATGTGTAAGTATGTTATTGTGAAACAGATCGAATTTTTGTTAAAGCTTTGAAAAATTCGGTCAATTTATGTTCTTATTTTAATGTTAGTTTTTACGTTTTTTACCTAACTAGTTTTAATCCACACGCTTTACGCTGCTTACAAATTATTATGTATTATAATACTATAAACACAAGCATATTCATACTGGACAATATTTTTCGGTAGTAAAAAAATCAAGCAAACCGTAACATACAAGACCCTCGTAACAATTTCGTAACACACAAACGTATGTTTGTAACTTTAAAGTATACTTTGTTACCATTTATTATGATTGAATAAATAAAATAAGAATTGATCTATATAAAACGTAATATAATATACATAGTGCACTTACCCGAATCCGAGCGAGATTTTTTTGATGGCACCATGCCGTCATTTAGTAGATCATCTGAACGTGACTCTGAAGACCGCGATTCTCGTTCATTGGAACCCTGTAAAAAATAAACAAATAAGTTAAAACGAAATTTTTTGATTTTCTACAATGGAGCAAAATATAAAAAAGGATATACTCCAAATGCGAAAATGGTGTCGAAATGTATGCACAAGCGAATCGTTAAGTCAAACGTGCACTGCGTAAACCCCATCAAGGTTAAAACCACATTTTATTTTTTTTTTTTTTTTAATGAAAGGTGAGGGGTAGATAATAGCCCACCTATTACCCGGTATATAGTACGTGTTGGAACGGCGGCGAATAGCCCTCTTTAGTAGTAATGCCATCTACCTTATTGAAAGTTTTAGTATACACACACAAATTCCCGCCTTACATATGAAATGCAAAGAGCTTTACTATATCCATATTATTTGTTACTCACTAAAATTCATTATAATGTTTATACATTTGTTTTAGTTTAATCTTTCAATATCCGTAATATTCATGTTGCAAATCAATTCGCTACAAATTCCACGCCATTTTCTTTGCCGACGCTAGTTATAAAATATTGCAAACTTTAAACCTGTAAACTTACCATATTTTAGCAGAGAAAATTAATATTTTAATTGCAAAGCTGATTTGCAATACTTAATTAACAATTTGCTAATGTTTCTACAATTTCTTTTGAGATAATTGTAATAAAACTAATGTGAACTTTCACGTATTTTAGGATCCCTTCAAAACGCTGCAAAAAATTTCGTCAATGACAACGAGTAAAAACAGTGCTGACAGATCGTTGAAATTTAAAAGAGAAGTTTTGTAAAGTAGAAGTTTTTTGCGATTTTGATTGAATTATACAACGATCAAAAAAATTTAAACATATTTTTTATTACGTGCATTAAATATGTACTTTATTGAAAAATTTGGTAAAGTTGTGTATATTGACTAGTTGAAAATTAATAGTTTGTTAAATTAAATGAAATTAACTTTAGCTTTTCAATTTAACAAATTTAAACTATTTTAGACGTTGACTATTAAAATTAAAGCATTCGAGTATTTAATTTAAAACAATAGGACTACATACAAAGTTTACTATTAAATTCGCACATGCACAACGTGTGTCTTTCGACTGAAATTTTTATCAAACATAAAATATCATTGGTTTAACCATTTCATGGCTCTTATTTCTTGGAATAATTCCTATGGACGTCCGATTTGATGTTGTAAACTAGATCTAAAAGATCACCGATTAATAAATCCTTCCGATTATCCACCGCCTTTTTTAGCTCTTCGATTTTATTCTGGGTATCCAGGTCAATTTTTAAAGCAACTCCTTCTCGTGAGCCCATGTACTGTAAAAGAATGGGCGCATTAGTGTTGAATCCCACATTTCCTATAGGGAACCCACCTTTGCTTCATATTCCTTCAATAGACGTTCGCGCTCTGCACGATATTTTTCAATCTCCTCAACCGCCTCGTCTTTCGCTTGCTTCAATCGCTTTGCCTTGCCTAGTCGTGTAGCGAATTATAAATATTTTCTAATTATGACCTCAAATGCTTAATAAGAACATCCGCTTATGTTGGCAGCGAGGCAACAGCAATGCTTTTAGGTGAAAATATACTTACGTTTCCTAGCTTCGGTAACCTTTTCTGCTGCTTTCTTCTCGGCAGCTAGAAGTTGTTGTATCCCTGTGGATTGGCTCGTCATTTTTATTTAAAATTACTCCTTGAATACAATGATTTATGAATAAATTTGCTACGAGGAAATCACCACAAGGAAAATAAATATTTGTGTTAAATGACAGCTGATTACTTTGACGAATGATTTATACGGCAGCACTGATCGAGTGAGAAGAGTTGATTTTAAGAGATGTGTCGAAATATGATCACTTTTCGTTCATGTCATAATAATAAATATTTCAACAGCGCTATGCTATGAACTGATTAATAAATACATCTTCAATTATAATTAATTGAAATATTTAACAAATTTTTAACAAATATTTATATTTTTATATAAAGTTTTACTCATATAATTTTATATTCATGAACGACATGCAACACTAGCGATTTGTGTCATAATATTACTGTAGATGTCGCTGCTCCGTTTTAAGCTTCTAGTCGTCGATTTCAGAAGAAGACATTTTGTATTGAAAACTCAACGAGTAAAGAGCAAATCATAATATCAACGTAAATACTCTTGAACGAGCAGGAAGTTGTGAAAATCTAGTGAAGCCTGGAACTTGAAAATATAATTTACTTAACTGCTATAGAAGAAATATAATTAAAATACTAAAATGAAGTTTCAATACAAGGAAGACCATGCATTTGAGAAGAGACGTGCTGAAGGTGACAAAATACGTAGGAAGTACCCAGACCGTGTACCAGTAAGTAGAATGAAAATTTTTCCTTGCATTTGTATGCAATTTTATAATATACTCGTCGGTAATGATTCCATACAAACTTAGAAAGTAATATACATACATATATGCGTGCGATCGTGAAGGGAGTATGGGGTTTTCTTTGTTACGAAAATAGCTAAGTGAGGGGGTAAAATGCAATAAAAAATTTCGTAAAAATTGCGTCATAGAAAATAGATTCTTAAAAAATGTATGATAATATATAAACGTTTAGTTGTAAACAGGTATATATTGTTTGTATATTATTTCATAGAACTTTGTGTACGGAGTGAGTAGCGTATGCATACATTTTCAACAATAATACAGATGTATATTTGTTTTTCGTTTCGTATTGCTGTTTTCGGTAGCAGTGTTACCAACGGTATAGAAAACTTATAATTCAGATAGGGATAATGTTTGTGGAGTATAACACAGCAGTAGAAATGAGAAACAAATTGAAGCGCTTCCAAATGTTTTGTCAAGGTCACTTTGTCGAAACAAAATATTGGCAACAAGATAATGTATAAAGGTTATTGGCAGCAAAACATTTCATTATACAAAAATTTAGAATTCTTAAATTATCAGCTGATCAATTTTTTTGTTTGCATACAAAGTGGTCAAACAGGTATATTATAATGAAAAAAAGCGAAAACGCCAATGCGCACTAAAACATTAAACATAATTCTGCCTTGCAAAGAGTGAAAAAGATTTAATTGTTTACTCATTTTAGAGAGAATATTTAATAGTATACATGTGTGTATATATACTAAACTGTCGATTTTTGTTTTGTATTGTATATATTCTATTCGGCCTTATTACTGCGCATATAGATTTACCTATTTGGTATACGTGTGTTTATGGCTTGACTTGTTCACATGTGTTTATATACATAAATATTTTCACATTTTCTTTTATATTTACTTCTTTGCGAATTTTTTAAACTGTTACATTTTCCGAATTTCGTACTATAAGTACTTCACAAAAAGAAGTATCAACTAAGTTGCGAAAATTGCTGCAAATATCTCTCGTAGTTAGTCATGATTAATTTATATGAATTTCACAAGAAACAAGCAATTTATCTATGCCCGTACATGTGTTTTTAAATTTATATTTCCAAAGTTTCCTTGCTGCATATGTTTTCTGTGGTATTAACAGTTTTCTCTTGATCAATGGACTTCAAGTCCCATTGTTTGACAAGAGTTACATTCCCTGCTACTTTTTGAAACTAAATAGATAATGTTCTTGGAATTTATTTGAGTGGCCAAGATTTGAGTTTACGGTCACAAAGGTATTTCAACAATGTACCAACAAATATATGCGTATTTCTAAGTTTCAAGTTTGCAGGCGTTGCTTATGGTAGTAAAGAAAAGGGTCAAGCTCATCAATTTTAGCAATATGTGCACGGAATAAGATAGTACAATCAAATTTAACACGAAACTTTGGTTCAATCTGCCTTGTAGAATTTTAAAAAGTCCTTTGTAAAGATTATGACCGCTCTGGTACCTACGCAAACGCCTAACGTTAAATCAGGTATTCTTCAAAGAAAGAGGGAGTGTGATTTACATATACATTCATCAGTTCTGTATACCTGTAGTTATATCTAAGGATGTTAATTTCTTCTTTTGCATTATGGCTACTTGAACACTCATGTTACAAGGTCATAGTTCAGTATGCATTCAGTGCTTGTTGAGTTCACAGTCACTTCTGTTGATAAAAACTATTCAATGTTTATATGTACTTTTGAGTGTGAGAAATATAAATTTTAGATTAAAGTTAAAACTTTCAAATGTTAGCCACAAATTTAGGCACAATTTAATTTTATTCTCAATTTTTACAGGTCATTGTGGAGAAGGCGCCTAAGGCACGTATTGGTGATTTAGACAAGAAAAAGTATTTGGTTCCATCTGACCTAACAGTTGGTCAATTCTACTTCTTAATTCGCAAGCGTATACATTTGCGCCCCGAAGATGCATTGTTCTTCTTTGTTAACAATGTAATTCCACCAACATCGGCTACTATGGGATCTCTATATCAGGTAAATATATACAAGTGTTTTGTATGTATAAATAGTTTTAAAATTGAATATTAATTTTAGGAACATCACGAAGAAGATTATTTCCTGTACATTGCCTATTCCGATGAAAACGTATATGGCAAAAACTAAGTAGCATTCACATTTTGGGGGAAGGCGTGCATTGCGGCATTTGAAAAACTGTAATCGGGTTGCTGTATTACGAAGAAAATTACAAAGATGAAAATTGAATAATACAAAAAAATAATTAAATATTTTGTGCTGATTGAAAAAAATTGTTTGAGTAATAATATCTTGGCAAAGAGGGAAGGAAAAATTAGTAAATATCAGCAAAAAAAAAAGATAAATTTATTAAATATAATATTATATATATTAAAAATATATACAATGGATATATATTATGTATATGAAATAATTTGTGTAGCTATAAATATTAGTTATAAATATTATAATCCAATTCATCTTTTATTTTTACGGTACTACCCTTGGGTTTGGTACTTACAGCAATTTTTAGTTCTTACATTTATAAATTTTCTTCTAGGCATTATATATTTTCCTTTTATAATAATTATTTTACAATGCGAATTTTCAAAGACCTACACTATTTTCTCCCTTAGATGATGGAATTGTTCATCAACTAGGACAAAACGTGTATAAATGAATTCTTTTTAATTTTTGAATAACATAATAAATGAAAATCGTGCTTGCGGTATTCCTGTAATATTAAAATCAACTCTTTTTTTTATGGGTCTAATGGTTAATATACTTATATCATTAGATGGATTTATGAGTTACTTACTAAAGTGGGTAAAAATTCTTAGCCGATTCGAAACTACAATATATTGAAAAACGATTAACATTATTTAGTTTTAAATTAATCGATAGGAAGGGTTGAACGGTGATACATATACGAGAGTTTCAACTCAGTCGCAAAAACTTTAATCGATAGTTGCCTTGCAGTGGTATTAAGTTTGTTCTTTATCGAAATATTCAAAAATATATTGATAAAGCAATACAATCCAAACAACGAACGTTGAGCTAATATCTTTTAATGGTCAATTCAAATCGCAAGAGTTGTCGTCTCAAAAATATTAAGATATTTTACCGATATATTTTTATTATTTCGATTGTTAACAAAAAGGGTATTGCGATTGTGGAGACACTTAGCACTAGTTGTTATGGCAACACTATGGCAATTTCTTTTGTAATGGCAACTCTATTCTTCATATCAGCTGTTTGCCTGAGTCCGAAAGGAGTCGCTGTCAGTCTTTTTTTTACTCAAATTCTTGCTGACTGACATTCGAAATATTTTTATTCGGAGTTGAATATTGGTGATGGCAGTTTAATCGTTTCTTCAATTGAATAATTTTGCTTTAAGTTGTGGATTGTTCTTTAAATCCTTGATCACGGGTTAAAAGAGTAAGAAAAGTAAACAAATGTAAATTAGATATAATTATATAGTAAATTCAACGAATTTATGGTTGAAATTCGCTTAAAATACGTGAAGAACGTTTGCGGAATTACACAAACAAAGAAAAAACTATTTCGAACAGACGGAAGCGCGAGAAACCCAAAAGGTAAATACCATATCATGTGCTACACCAGTGTAAATTTGCAAAATGTTTCCAAAGCTGATTTTTTAATACGTGACTTTGTTTATTCAAGGTTGTATTGTCTTTTTTGTTTTATTGAGACCTTACACTGGGTTTAATTGCAATCGTGTTCATTTTGTGATCACCAATGCAGTCTTGTCAAACAAAAAAAGGGCAGTGAGGGTGTAAAATTGATTTTCCCTTAGTATATGGTAGCACAGTCGGCCGTAGTTTTGCACTCATTTGTAAGTTATCGCAAATAGGCTTCTAGCATATTTATTTTTATATTATTTTCGTTTGTTCAATTTACAATATTAATTTACTACTTTCCGTGAATTAGTTAAGCAATAAGTTGCCAAGTGACGCTCCGAAACACGAAGCAGGTAAAATACACGTCTGTGTGTGTATTTACATACATTTAGTATTTGCAGCCCTTAAAATACCGTGACCGTGCAGTTTGAGTTAATTTGCTAGGCTGTGCTTATTCTAAAGTGCTTTTGTACCTGTGTCTGTCTTATGCAGTCATATGCACCATTGCAGATTTTGCCTTTTTAACATGCTATTCTTAATGATTTAGAATAGCTAATGATTTAGAACAACCAAACGATTGGCAATTGTAAATATTGCTAAATCTTTTGTAAGATAGCAAAACTGTATTGAACGTTTGTCATAAAATTGACGTTTGCGTGAATCTATTTTTCCTGTATGTACATACATATATACATGTGTTGTTCACACAAAAATAAGCTAGTATGTTTTATTTCAAAAATGCTTTTTAATACATATTTAGATACATTAATTTGTATGTATGTATACTGCCCCACTTCTCGCCGTAGTATAGTATGTGGTTTAATTTCATTGGTGGGCCGGTTCGCATGTTAATTTTTTTATTTGCTTTGGTTATTTGGTACTTGGCACCATTTGGTTATAATTTTTCCCTATTTGAGTGGTACTCAAGTTTTCTGCTTACTAGTTTAAAAATTTATAAGAATACATAGTCGGTAATGTATTGTGCTACATCGTTGAGCATTTATATCTTCTTTGACTATTTTTTCGAATGTAAGGCGTCTAGTTTTTTTTGTAAAAATGCTGTGTATTAGCATGTACAAATAAAAATAGTTCACAGCACCCAAATTTAACAAGTTAGCCAGGTGTTTAAATGTCCAGAAATACATTCCTTCCTTGTATGCTTATGCAGCTGTGCACACAAACTGTTTATTAATAATATGTTTCAAATATTATTGATTTATATAAGCTTGTCAATGTGTATACACACAACCACGTAATGTATTTTGCCCAAAGTTCAAATAAAACCCAAGGCCAAATTAACCCTTTTAAAAAAAATTTTATACTTTTGTCATAAAATAATCAATTATTTAAATTTGAATAACTGTTCCTGTTTAAAACAGTTGCTAAGTTATGACAAACAAATAAAAGTGTAAAGGTAGTCAGCATTTAACGCTAACACATACATATTATTATCATCTGCCTTATCAGTGACGAAAATTAAAATGACTGCGTGATATGTTATCTGCATAATAACATTTATTTAAATTTCTTTCTTTCTCGCAGCTCGTTCTATTAACTCAACATAAACGCTACAACAACAACAAATCACTCTCGATGCATGCTATTTATCTATGAATTAGTTATTGTCGCTCTTTATTGTCTAATCTAAAGTAAACAAATAAGATACTTAAACAATTTTCCAACACTTGCAACCTCCAAACAACGGTATTTTAAATGTCACAACATTTGAAAAAGAATTCGCCTACTAGCCGAAATCGTAAGCAACAACAACATCAAACACAAAATGCAGACAGTATAAAACAAAAAGCAAATGCCTCAGGCAACCAATTAACTGCCAATAGAAAGTCGAATGGCGGTGTACCTTGGTCCAGTAACAGCGCCTCCACGCCTAGTGGTAGCATCACGTCATCCGTGTCGGCACCCGCGCTTATGCGTAAAAAATCACAAACCAAACTGCAAAAGGAGAAGGAACGCGCGGAACGTGAGACGTTAGTGCTATGGCGTCGACCAGTTCAGACTGTGAGGTATTGTGGCCTCGAGCTAGTGACGCTAGCACAGACTTCGGGCAAGCGGTAAGCATGCACATTTTGTTAGATGTGGCACAAATATTAAAATGTTTTTAATTTTTTTTTACAGTTTACTACAACAACGTGGTTTGCTTGCGGCTCTCCTAGTTTTAGGTACTGTATTTAGTTTTATTTATTATTTACCGGGTCCACATCAGCTGGTTTTGGATGTGGTACGCCGCAATACTTGGTTTTTCATATATTGGACCGGTTTGGGTGTACTCTCCTCGGTGGGTCTGGGAACGGGACTGCACACGTTTTTGTTGTATCTGGGACCACATATAGCTAGTGTAACGCTAGCTGCATATGAATGCAATTCGTTAAATTTTCCACGACCCCCATATCCCGATGAGTAAGTAATGAATGACATAGTATATAAATATTTGTTTAAACGTAATTATTTAGTATTATCTGCCCGGAGGAGCCATATGCAAAGAAAGTGCCAAATCTTTGGATGATTATGAGTAAAGTACGCATGGAAGCTTTCCTTTGGGGTGCGGGCACCGCTTTGGGCGAACTGCCACCTTATTTCATGGCAAAGGCAGCACGCCTTTCTGGCTATGATCCCGACGATGCCGAGGAGTTGGCTGAATTCGAGGCGTTGAAAGCCAAACGTAATCAAAAGAATTTGAGTTTAATGGATAAGGGCAAATTATTTATGGAACGTGTTGTAGAACGTGTTGGCTTTTTGGGCATTTTAGCATGTGCAAGTGTAAGTTGATTCAAAAAAATTTCGAAAATTTATAACTGACGCAATAATAATCAATTCTATTTTAACAGATTCCCAACCCGTTATTTGACTTAGCCGGCATTACATGCGGTCACTTTTTGGTGCCATTCTGGACTTTCTTCGGTGCTACGCTTATTGGGAAGGCCATTATCAAAATGCACATACAAAAAGTTTTTGTTATTATTGCTTTCAATGAGGCGCTTATTGAACGTGCTGTTGATGTGCTTGGCAAGTTACCCATATTGGGTAAAAAACTGCAGGAGCCGTTTAAAGGCTTCCTTAACAATCAGAAGAAGCACTTGCATCGCGAACGTCAACCGGCGGCTGAGTCTGGTAACTTATTGTCAAAGGTGTTTGAGACGTTTGTCATCTGTATGGTTTGCTACTTCATAATTTCGATTGTTAACTCATTGGCGCAAAGTTACCACAAGCGTTTGCATAAGAAACATGTAAAAAAAGTGAAGAAACCGATAGCAAAGGATTAGGTGGAAGCGAATTAGATGTAAAAACAGGCTGCAGTTTGAGGGCGGTGGTTGTATTGTCGTTTGGAACAGCATGGAAAGCGTAAAAAAGGGAGTAGTGAAAATGACTGAATTATTTTGTCATTGTGTTGTTAGCGTTGAAAGCAGTGGGTGCGGCGCCCATTACTTGCATTAGCAATACAATATTCTATACAAATTGACTATATGCCCACTAATGTTGTGTTTAGCTAAATTCCTAATTAAGATAAGATGAGCAATCATCGTTATGAATTGAATTATAACAAAAAAATAATATAAGACATCATCAGCGCTAATGACTGCCGACAAAAAAGTTCAAGGTGGTGTCGTTGATGAACTAGTTAATTTTTTTTTATGTGAATGCTGTTTTACTATAAATTTTACAATGTGGTTTAAGTTTATCGCAATAACAGCAGAATTTCAGCAGTTATGTAGCCTTATGCTAATTAAGTCATAAGCAGCTAGTCCTAATTTGTATGTGTGCGTGTACAAAAAAATATAGGAAAAGTACGTCTCATAATGAAATTCAATTAATTTCACATCAAATTACACATATGTATAGGGTATGTCTAAGAATATATGAGTGTGTATTGTGTGCATTTATTTTAATGTAAATGAATTTTTTTTTCGTGTACCAAAATATAGGGGAGCAAGGACAAATAGAAAGTAGTATAGAAAAGCAAGTAGTGTGGAGAAATAAAAGAAAGGAGTAAATAAAAATTACAGTTATATGTAGTCGCGTTGCAGTTGTATTCTAGCATTAGTTGCGTGATAAAAATTTTTAATTAATAAAAACTAAATTAAATTAAAGTAATACTAAGCGTTAAGTAAAGTAATCGGCCAAAATGCAAATGGAAAATAACAACAAGCATTAAATATTATAAAAATATAAATTTAATAAAAATCCATTATGATAAGCTTAAAACATTCATTGAAGTGAAAATGAAAAGACATTTGTGTAAAACAAAAACGGGTTTAAAACAAGATTTCGAAACAGACCGTTGTGCGCCATTAATGGCTTTAGCAAAAATTGTATGAACAAAAAAAATTAACAATACGAAATATTTAACATTAAAAAATTTAAATTGAGCATTTGCATACGACAAAAATACAATATAATAAAAAATTTAAAAAAAGTATGTGGTTTTATTGTACTTATGTTAAAGGGTTATATTCACTTGCGATTTTCAGAAATGCGAATTTTCTTTGCTATCGAATATACATACATATGTAATTGAAAATTTTCTACGAAAATTCGATTTGATTTGATCCGACATATAGTTTCAGAGATATAATATAGTGTAATTTGCTATCAAAAGGTAACACGATTTTGTCGGAAATTTTTTTCGAAAGGGCTGAACCGAACAACTGAATTTCTTAGATATATTTGTCATGATCAAAGGAGTAAGGTTTCTGATAATAATTTCGATAGTTTTAATCTGTTTTTAACTAAAATGAATTTTTCACAAAAAACGAGTTTTTTGATAAACCGACATTTCGCCAAAAATTAAAATTTTGATTAATCGTTCGATCATAATCTCCATTCCTCTACAGTAATAATAGTTTTATTTGGTTTTGGGCTATTAAATAATTCGACTCGTGTCTAAGTATCCGGAACGAACACTGATTTTTATTCCTCGAAATTAGTTCCGGAATATTTCTTATGTAGTCGTAGGGGAGAAGAAGGACGCAGCTGAAGTTTTCTTCCTTTATCTTAAAGAGACATTGTTAATCTTTCAGTATCGTATTATTAGCAGTAAAAGCTTTTGAAAGCTCACAACTGTATAGCGACACCCAGAGCTAGGGAAGAATAAGGACGCAGCTGAAGTTTTCTTTCTTTATCTTTAAGGGACATTTTTGAGCTTTCAGGATCGTATTCTCAGCAGTAAAAACTTTTAAGCTTTTGAAAGCTCAACTGTATAGCGGTACCTAGAGCACAATTCTCACGACAGCCGGTTCTACGCACCGGAATTGAACCGGATTTTATCCGGCCAAGGCCTATTTTTTCGGCGATCTAACCCCGTTTGGATCGGTAAGTGTTAATCTATGATACCTAGAGCAGTTGAGAATTACTATTAACAGAAGTTGGCTTAATGACATTGAGAATTATATTCCATTTCAGGTTGTTATATTCTAATTTCTCAGTGTATAATATGCCCGCAAAGCTGTTAATGTTTGGTTTTGTTTGCTGTTGTCTCGTAGGAGAATCTTTGTCGTGCTAACGCGTCCTCATAAATTGGCTGTCTAACGGCTGTAATAGACACTCATATGCATGTGGTGAAATATGAATAATGCAAAAATTGTGCAAAAACAACAAATGAAAACATATCTACATAAAAATGAAGTGAACACAATAATGGCGCAGCTGGTGTGTAGCCGAGGCGCTTTGGCAAGATAATCAACAGTAAATACCAGTACAAAGTGATGAGCTTATGGGACTAATAAATCAGAAACACAATGATTTATGCTAAATAAATATTCTTTTTATCTAAATGCATGCGGTGTATGAATGTACATGTGTACATATGTATGTATGTGTGTGTTGTAAAAATGAGAGTTAGTGAAAAGAAACAATTTCATCTAGAATTAATTAATTTTTTAAAGTATAATTCTTTCAAGATAAGATAATTCTACAAATGTTAATATTTTAGAATATATTTACATATGCATATTTTTGAACAAATTTAAACAAAAAAAATTAAAAAATTTAGAATGTATGCATGTAAAAAAAAATTAATGATTTAAAAATTTTTAATATAAATTTTTAATATTTTATTTTTAATATAAAAAAAGTTGAATGCAAAATAAAAATATATAAAGAAATTTTTATGAAAAATATTTTTCCACTGTTGAAATTTTTTTACAATATTCATGCATATGTAAATATGTTGGGACAAAAAAATATATTTCATTGAAATAATTCTTTAAATATCAATTTTTTAACAGTTATAAAAATGACAGTAAAAAAATTCGATTTTTTGAACAAAAAAATGTACATATTTCATATGTATGTACATATAGTTTTTCAATAATTTTTAATTTTTTAGTATGCACAAAATTTAATGCTAAAAACTGTATTATTTGCAGAAATTTAATTTCTTTTAATTTTTTTATAAAAAATCAATTTCTCTATTACAGCTATTATTTTAGAATGAACATATGTATATTTATGAACAAATTTTGAAAATTAAAAAAAAATATTTATAATAGACACAAAACTGAATACTAAACAATATTATTTGCAGAATATTCAACTTTTAATAAAATAAAATTATTCAGAATATTCAACTTTTTTCTTATATTTTTTATGATTTTTTTACAGCTAATGTCTAAGAAATGTTTTCTATTTTAATTTTTTATGTTAAATCTATATGTATTTATTTTTTCAATTTACTGGCATAAATATGTCCAAAAAAAACGAGCAATTAATCGGTCTCACGAAAACTGATAATGTTGTCACCCTCAAAATTTTGTCATAAATAAATTTCCCCAAGGAACTAGGAAACTGTTAGTAAAATCGCCGAAAAGTGCACGAAGTTAAGCGCCAAGTTCATTTAAGCCACAATTGACGGTGACTTTTGGCAACGTTTATTTTGGGGTTAGTTGCGGTGCTTTCATTGTTAGCGATAGCAGCATTTATGATTGCTATTGTTGTACATACATATGAACATATGTACGTAGATACATACATATATACCCCTACACACATAAGCATATCAACGTCTGTGCATGCTCCTAAAATCCACCCTCTACATTGGATGGTCGTCAAACTCTCCATCAAATTTGTCATAGTTTGCCTTGTGTTCGTATAGCGAGTATATGCTTGTTTTTGTAGACACCCCTTTCGCGCTATGCAGCTGAGTAATCAACCGTCGAAGCATTTACAAAGTGCTAAGGCGCCTTTAACAAGCTAAGCATGGACACGGTATGCCTTGAAATTATTAAATTGTCCGCTTTTAGGGAGACTTGCACCATAGGAGGTATTCACAGAGTTCAAACGCGTGGCGGTCAACTGTGTGAAACAGGTACATGACATGACAAGGACGTTAAGAAGTATTACTGTACTTTAAGACTTACTACTCAAACAATGGGGGCATTCACAGGGTTGCTATTCCAACTGTAATCGACTGACATGAATAGGTAGATATTTACATACATATGTATATACATATCTGAGCGAGGATTTTATTTAATAAGTAAAAAAATAATGTAATAAACTTTAACAGTGGGTGATTAGTTTTGAGAAGTTTCGGATACCCTTGATCCCGTAGCCCATCTTCAGGGGAACTTCAGAAAGAAGAGGACTGACGGTGAGAACGATACTTTAGTTCATAATTCTCTAAAATCCAACACACACAAAAAACTTTATTACAATAAATGAGTATACATAAATATGTACATACATACATATACGTACATATGTATGTATATGTGTATAATGATAGAAGAACTAGTCAGAATTTTGATTTTTAAGAAAATGGCAGCTTACCAAAAAGAAAAGCATTTTTTATGCAAATATTTACAGTTCAAAATGTCTTAAGAAATCCAAATTGTTATAAAAAATCGTATTTTTTGGATAATTACCGAATAAATATCTACATATGTAATCGACTTTTTTAATTCACAAGTGGGTATAACACCTTACATTTATGTTACTTTATTTAAAATTTTATTATATTAATTAGTTTTAATATTAATTTAGCTATTTTAAATTTTAAATTTCAACATTTCGGATTAATAAAAATAGATTTTAAATTTTTAATAGCAATTTTGATATTAAATTATTTTAAACCGTCGTCTTTACTATTTTATTTCAATTATATAAAATTTTTATTATATTTTTATTATTTTTGTTGTTTTTTTAGTACTGTGCTAAATATATTCTTGATTTAATATTCATATGAAATAAATAATTAATTAATTTAATTCAATATCCTTGCTTTTGTTTTTATTTTATATTTTTTTAAACTAACATATTTTCAAGAAATTATTTTAATTTTTTATTACATTTTGCATCATTACTATTACAATATACTTATTTTATTTTTTAATTAATATTTTTTATTTTTAATTTTTACACATGTATCTATATTTTTTTGATATTTTCAATAAATTTGGTACAAATACGTATGTACATATATTTTATAATTTATTTTATTTAATTTTAATTTGTTTTATATACATACACATGTATGTACATTTTTCATACATAAATATGTGTATGTATATTGTTTAAATATTTTCATTTAATTTTATGACAAATATATTTATTTATTTTTTTTTTAATATTTTTTTATTATTATTCGTTTTTTTTTTAATTATAATTCATTTATTTTTAATGCATTTGTATGTATGCAAATTTACATACAGATATTCTGTTCATTGCACAGTGAACACGCCTTATCGTTTTTTTCTGTTATCTCTGCCTCCTGTTAGCCATTTTCGTTGCAGACACGAACGTGCTGTGCCCTCACGGCCGAACAGGCAGGCAAGTGTACACACAAGTGTGTGTTTGTATGCATGGCGGATTTAACTTGTGGGGTTGATAACGCACGCACACTATCACACACTTGCACGCTTGCATATACATACACATACAATACATTTGCCAACCTAGTGGGGTTTTCGGCACTGAAGCGATAGTGTTACATTACAGCGAATATTTCGTGTTCTTGTTGTTGCGTTTGATATGCCTTGTTTTGTTGTTGCTTTTTATATGCCTTGTTTCGTTGTTGTTTTTTCTTTTTTTTTGTTGCGTTCAAGTGCGTTCGACTGTGCAACAGGCGAGTGTATCGTCGGCGGCTCAGACTAGCAGCACTCCAGACGCCGATTGTTTGGTTAAGCACTCAGTACATTGCCGTCGACTGAAGAGGGCGTATCGCAGGCGCCAAAGCACGGAAAACTGTGAAAAAGTGAAAGAAAGCCAATTCGGCAAAAGTGGCAAAGAATAGGTGCTGCTGTGAGTGGCTACAAAAAACATTGTTTGTACATATTTTAATTAAAATACGGTGTGAAAGTAAGCAAACAGCATGTAAATTAAAGAAAATTTGTTAAAAAGAAATAAAAAAAATTAGAAAGTGTGTATAGTCAAATGCAAATTATTATTTTTATTATGTGCTAAATACACATTAATTTGTGCAATTTGCATGTAGTTATATGCTTTTGGCATGCACCAGCTGTAGCTGCGCCGAAAAGTATGCAATATATACAACTGTATATGTGAACACCAGTGTGGCTGTGCGTGTGCATGTTGCTAGCGAGACAACCACTTGTGAGTATCGAAGTATTGTGTGCATTTTCAAGGCGAAACAGGCACAAAGCAACAACAACAACACCAACGATAGCATGCCACAAAACAGCAAATACCATAACAAAGTTTCTTGGAAATATTACAATAAAAAAAAGTGAAATATACAGCACCCAGCATACGCCGTGTTGTACACAACAAAAACAACAAGAAAAACAAGAAGCACATTGAGGGCGAGGTTTTAACTGACAACATTTAACAGTATTGCTAACAAACAACAAACACAATAGCCAAAAGCACTATTTCTCAGCGTCGCCAACACACCACCAGCAGGCTGTCAGTTATTTACACTGCCGTCGCCGTTGCTTATTTACAGTGCAGGAAATGGATTTTCAAAGCCACTACAACACCAGCGGAAATAAGTTTGTCTGTCCCAGCGACAGACAATTGGCATTGAGAGCAAAGTAAGCAAACGTGCACACGCACAGTTAGATCTTTTAATACACCTCAATTATTAATTATTAATAATTTTGCGGTTTTTAACTCGAAACGTGTCTGTGTTTAAGAGTTAAGAGTTGGTAATTACTTCTAATACGGACATTAAAAACAATTAGGTAGTCGAAAGTTGTAGCATATTCAAGTTTGGTTAGCTGATAACGTTACCCAGCGAACAAATGTTGCACAAAGCATTGAATTTTTTTTTTTTTTTTTCTAAAGAGCTGTTCTACAATTGCTACTTTAATAAACTTTTGTGAAAAGAAGCTACAAATTAAACATTTTAACAAAAATCTATGCTATAAAAATATTATTTATAATATAAAAAAATTAAAAACATCATCGAAATGAAAATATTATTTGAAAAATATTGTAATTTTAGGAAAAAATGGAGGTCCAATATCAGCATTTCGACAAATGAGCAGCTAGATCGCAATAAATCATAATAATAGAAAAATATTATCGAAATTTATCGATAAATCAATAATCTGTGAAAAAGTTCATGAAGTTAGCTTGTCGAATAAAAAAATGTTCCATACAGGGAGCTAAGTTTAATAGATCCTTTTTGGATGCTATATCCTATAGTGGTCTGATATCAGCGGTTTCGACAAACGAGCAATAAAGCGCAATAACAGAAAATATATCGAAATTTATCGATAAATTATCGGACCGCCAATATCGAAATTATCTGAATTTGGACCCATATCGATGGTTCTGACAAATGAGCTCTTTAGGTGCAATAAATCATATAATAAATAAATATTGGATACATTTATCGATAGATTATCGGACTGCTAAAATCGAATTTATCGGTATTAATTAATAGTATATAAATAAACTTAAAAAATATTGAAAAATCAGGAGTTAAGGAAGGAGTTGGTTTGAACGAAATAATTGAAGACTTCACAGAAAGAGGTATAATAAAGCAAAAGTAAAAAGTTTCGATCCGCAAAGTTTATAATTTAACTGCAATGTAACCATTAACAAATTAAAAACAAAAATATCCTCAAAAATAATACTTTTAGGTAAATGCTTATAGTTTTTACATGAGAATTGGACTTTTTCTCGAGAAGTTTATTCTGTTTATTTTTTTTTTTACAAAAATTACACTTTGTCTAACCTGCTTACGATTTTCAGCGTAATTTATATTTTTTGGCCTTAACGTGTCAAAAGCATTAGGATAATGTTTCAAAATTGATTTCATAAACGATTTTTGAACTCATAATCGTAACTAAAAAAAAATTCTAGATGACTTATCGATATTTCTAAGCTGATAATTATAGTTTTTTCGATTCCCCATGTAGAGATCGTCTCTTGGTATGCGATTTCAAATAACAAGGTATTTTTGTTATAAAAAAGCATTTATAAAGCCAAAAATTAATATCATACTTCACGGCTAAGACTACGCTCTATTGAGTCTCTATCAAATTCGAGCTTTCGGGGTCCATTTGCTACTACTAATAAGTATTAGTACTCACTACAATATCCGCTAAAAGTAGCTCGAAAAAGCCGTCAATTCTATCGTTTCGACGACACTTAGTTACGCTTTGTCGGTAGAGTTGTGCCGTTACGGCCACGTATTAGAGCTAAGCTTCAACACCACGAATCCGAGCTTATCCGTAAAACATGTCACCAAATAAACGAGCCTTTTATACTTTTAAGTTGGCAATTTACACCGTACTGTGGGAGGAGATGCCATCTACATACCTTTTCCTATCTCAAACACTTTGGTTTACGTGGTTTTATGACCATTATTTCGGTTAAAATGGTCATCGTGGGAATTTTGGGAATGCTTTTAATGTTAATTAAAAATAAACGAACAGTTAAATTCCTTTGATTTTACGTTAGTTTTATGTCGTTATACACATACACCCGCACGTGTTTGCATATGTGGGCAATTGCATACAGACTTTTGCACTTTTGGGGACAATAATTTCATTAGACAGTAAGGCTGAGCACACAGTGCAGCGTAAAGTAATCGCTTGGGTTTTGTATAATGCTAAAAGTGAAGCAGAGATGCATAAAATTTAAGATCTCAAATATGAACGACGAAAGGAGCTTCTTTATTGACCGTAAGGCCGAGCGCATACAGGAACAAAGCGTAATTAATTGAGTTAAGTATAATGCTTAAAGTAAAGGTCCTGCAAGCGAGGGTTTAAACACCTGTTTTAAGGAACATAACGGATGTTAAGATCCCCTTTTATTCAATAGTTAGGCAGAGAACATTGTTAGTGATAAATATAAATTAGTGTCTGAATAAAATATTAATTTTGAGTAAAAATTATCAAGTTTTCAAATGTATTTTATAAATTAAATTTAAGTTTCGAAAGATAAGGCTGAAAAAGTATCGTATCGTGATGCAAAAAAAGTGAACTTAAGCTTTAAAAGCTCTTTTAATAACGGCTAAGGCTGAACACATAGTGAACAAAGACCATTGAATGAGGATATGTATGAAGAAGCGAGGAGTAAATCAGTGTTGAAAATTAAGAAAAACAAAGCTTTCAGTAGTGCTTAAAGAAAAAGAGTAAAATATTTAAAGTTATATACCAAACTGCTAAGGTTGACTAAGTAGTGGAGTGAGGCTTGGAGGCTTAGAATAAAATAGCGAAGAACGTGGTGAAGTAAGTTATGAACAAAAGATATATGTAAACAAGTAAATTTTCAAGGCTGTAGAACTAAATACTAAAGCTCAGTATATAGTGATTTGAAGTGAATTTGCTTAAATTAAGTTTATATAATAAAACCAAGGTGAAGAAAGAGGGAGTGATAAAGCATTTAGGCTGGTTAAAATAAATTAAAATTACAACGTGTTTTTTGAAAGAAAAGTTAAGCTTTTAAGCTCTTACAAAAATTGCTAAGGCTAGGTACGAGTACATAGTGCAGCAAGATTCCCAAAGACAATGTAAGAATGTTGAGAACAAAGTAGAGTTCTAAAATGTTTTCATAAACAATTTTTTAAATGATAAAACAAAAAAAGTTAACTCCAGCCGCTACCCTAGCTTTAATACCCTTTACAGGTGCACAATTTCTGAAAAAAATTAAGGACTAGTTAGCCAATACACAGACGGTGAAACAGATGGACATGGCTAAATCGCTATATATAATTTATAATGGGTTGTCAAAAAAGTCTTGCGGTATTTTTATTGAATTAATTCGTGTGGCACCCATACATCGAGCTTCTTAGTGACTCCAAGCTTCTTCAAATGTTTTATAAAGGTTTGATGACTACTATGCCGGTCTCCTTCGACCAATTCAGCGATTTTATCGCAATTTTCGACGACAGGTCTTCCGGAGCGTGGCGCATCTTCGACCACCTCTACACCAGAACGAAAACGTTGAAATCATCGTTGGTGGTGGTGGCGGTGGAAATGGAAACTGTATCGGGTCCATAAACTGCATAAATTTTATTGGCGGCTTGAGATGCATTTTTGCCTTTATCGTAGTAGTACTGTAAAATATGCCATATTTTCTCTTTATTTTGCTCCATGTTTGCGACGCTATAACTCACGAACGACTTAAAAGAAATGACAATCAACCAAACACGTGTTAGCGCGTGAAATGGGCTTTCCAAAAAGGTATAACATGACCCGATGCGACGAATAAAACTAGAACTACGCGCTTTCAGCGCCAACTAGCGAAAATACCGCAAGACTTTTTTGACAACCTAATATATAGCATGTACATATATTTTATAAGGTCCCGACGCTTCGTTATGGATGCTTCAAATTTAGTAGCAAATTTAATACACACTGTTTAGGGTATAAAGTATTTCAAAAACGTTTTAATCGCTGACAACGGCATTATTAACGGGTGATTTTTTTGAGGTTAGGATTTTCATGCAGTAGTATTTGACAGATCACGTGGGATGTCAGACATGGTGTCAAAGAGAAAGATGCTCAGTATGCTTTGACATTTCATCATGAATAGACTTACTAACGAGCAAACGCTTGCAAATCATTGAATTTTATTGACCAAAATCAGTGTTCGTTCAAATGTTTTAAGGTTTCGATGAACATGCCGGCTCTTTCGGGCAATGCAGCGTTAATAAGCAAATTTGCGCATCTTGGAGGTGGGCATCTCGAACCTTCAAGAACTGCCATCTCGAAAATGCACGTTGGTGTGGTTTTGGGGGTGGAAATGGAAACGTATTTTTCAAAGATGCTGTTACAAGTTACGGTGAATGCGATCGCTATCGTTCGATGCTAACAAACTTTTATGTTGCCAAATATGGAAGAACTGAACTTGGTTGAAAATGTGTTTCAACAAGATGGCGCTAATGCCACACAGCTCGATTCATGGCCATTTTGAGGGAAATTCGAATACAATTCACTAGAATACCCGTAATTGGCCCAAGATATGCGATTTAACGCTTTAGACTATTTTTTTGGGGCTACTCAATCTAAGTTAAGAAATGCACAATATTATTTGGAAGACAACATTTCCGAAGAAATTGGGCTATTCCGGGAAATGCTCAAAAAGTTCCCAAATTGGATTTAATGGACCACTCTAAGCGCGCGGTACTTTAAAGAAATTATCTTCAAAAGTAAATGTCATGTTAACGTTTAAAAAAGAACCCTGAGTGCATTATGCGGTTTCAATCTTCCCGTTATTATTCATCCTTGAGCAAACACTTCTTATTTGGCGCTACAAAATATACTTATACTGTCTGTCATAAGCGTATGTCCGTCCCATTTCAATACACCTTCCATTTTTTGCCCAAACCCTTCCCTTTGCCGGTTAATTGCGGATTTTGTTTTTGGCACAAAAAAAGGAGGTAGGAAAAAAAAAAAAAAACTAATAAACTTGTGAATTGTAAGGCGGTGTGTAGAGGAGCGGCAATAGTAAGGGGTGAGGCAATAGTGTTATAATGAATATTATGTGTGCAAGCGCAGCCAGCATTGCCACATAATTAAATCAAGTGTCCAAGCCACGCGGCTATGCGATATCATTAGGAAAGTTCATTTCACTTACCCCGCTCCTCCTGCGCTGTCGTTCACTGATGTTTTTATTAAACAGTTTTTTCTGATGCGTTGTGTTTCTACTGCCGCTCACTTCACGTTGCAATACACTCAGCTTTTCTCGGGATATAAACGAGTGTATGATGAAATTTTATTCCGCACGCACTTATAAACGTGTGCGCAAATCTAGGTGTTTACGTGCACGAGTGTGTGTATGTATGCATGTAAGTATGTACGGAAATCCACTGCTTAGCCGCAAATAAATACATTGCTCAGCGACCTGAGACAAATGAAAAAAAAAAACAGTCTGTTATAAATTATCGCACACTGAGAAATATATTTTACTATTTTGCAATTCTTTATAAAAATTTATTACTTAAAATAATTTATATATACGAAGGCTGCTATATATATTTCTGGCCTAATAATGAAAATAGGAATATTTATCAACGAAAATGGTTTTATTGTTTTTCAAAATATTCTCCATCAAGATTTATACACTTTTGCATGCGCTCAAACCAATTTTCGAAGCACTTTTTCCACTCCGTTTGAGACACCTCCAAAACATGGTTTTTGAATGCTTCAACAGCATCTTCTGGCGACGAAAATCGTTGACCACGCATTATTTTCTTGATGTCTGGGAATAAAAAGAAGTCATTGGGTGCCAAGTCAGGGCTGTACGGCGGATGACCTATCAATTCGACGTTTTGGCCGGTCCAAAAAAGGCGCTCGTTTGAGCCGATGTGTTAGAGCTCTCATTGTCATGATGCACAATGATTCGTCTTCTCTTGTTCGTTTTTCGAATTTCTCCGAAGACTTCAGGCAAACAAATGGTGGTGTACCACTCAGAATTGACCGTCCTACGTTGCTCAAGCGGAACAGTCGCCACATGACCAGTTTTGCCGAAGAAACAGGCGACCATTTACTTCGAAGTGCTTCTTCCACGAACAACTTTCGTTGGATTTGGCTCGTCTTGGAAGACTCACACGGTCGATTGCTGTTTTGTTTCGGGCTCATACGCATAGATCCATGATTCGTCACCTGTGGCGATCTTATAAACGTCTTTTGAAGCGATCGTATTTTTTCAGCATTTCTTTACACCAATCCACACGAGCCTTTTTTAGCGATTGTCAAATTGTGCAGGATCCAACGAGAACAAACCTTTTTTACGGCCAGGTGTTCATGCAATATCGAATGTATGCTGGTGGGAGAAATGCATAGGCATGCCTCTATCTGAAGGTATGTTACATGACGGTCTTGCATTATCAGTTCACGTACGGCATCGATGTTTTCTGGCACAACCCGGCTGTTTTTGGACGACCTTCACGGAATTCGTCTTTGAGCGAGCGTCGGCCACGATTGAATTCGTTGTATCAGTTTTTCACAGTACTATAGGATGGTGCTTCATAGCCATACAAAGATTTTAGTTCATCGATGCATTCTTGTCGTGATAATCCACGTTGAAAGTTGTGAAAAATGATCGCACGAAAATGTTCACGAGTTAATTCCATTTTTTGGCCGAGATGAATTTTTTAATTCCCTGTAAATAAAACAATTCACGATTAAATGACAAAACGTTCCGAGTGATGTTATGGTAAAAAATGTCAAACTTTCCAATGGAAATGTCAGATTGGACCTGGGAACACTTAGTGTTGCCTAGGCCAGAAATATATATAGCAGCCCTCGTATACATAAAATCATAAAAAACTTTCATGTCAGAAAAGATTTTAAAAATATTTTCCTTCCTTCTGCTCCCAATTTAAAAATCCCTCCCAAGTATGACTCTGGGGTTCCACGGTAGCTGCGGTTTAATATTGTAACTGACTGTAAATTAATTGAAGTTGGAAGACCGAGCAAAGACTGGTCGGTTCCTTTCTCACAGTGCAATCGCTGGAAACTACAAAACCCATGAGCTCGCTAGAGCGGGCGCACTGACTACAATTTCATTAAATAGACAACGAGTCAGTGCTTCGCTGTTCTGTTGCGTTGTTCTCTAGTATTGGTTCTACGAACCTCTCGTGACTTTGGCAAGCGCTGGTCAACAACCAAAACTTGTGTGGTTGCGAGATATCGGCTCAAAGTGAAACTCTAAAGATTTTATAAATTACTTGAGCTTAACAAGATTCTTCAAGCCGAGGTGGTATTCGCTATGGCTGGACATCATCTTGGCGAAGTTGCTGCGATCGGCCTTAACAAATTTGTGCTGGACTCAAATCGCTTCGTAATTTTTTCAGGGTTCGGTAATTCATATCAGAAAATTTTGGCAATCAGAAAGAACCAGAGTTCATAGCTATCCCAGTGAAATGCTTTGTTATCTTTAGTGCGAGGAACAGCCTCACGACCTGAACTAATCTAGACCGTTTTAACGGAAAAGTAGTCGAAATAATTTACGACAGATTTATGTTCGGTCAAAGACTGTCGACTCGACAACATTCCTCCAAATTATTTGAAGATATTTTATGATATTGAAGAGAGAAAAAGCTAGAAAGTGTTTCCATAAGGTTACAGTTGAGATACTGACAAAAGAGATGGAAACTACCATCCGAAACTAGTCTTAAGACAAGATTTCCGAATCTCTACATTATATTTAAGGTAGACGATTCTATCGTTAAAGCGGTCGAGGTTTATTATAAGATAGATCATTACTTTAATAATGCGGACCAAGGTAGAGAGAAAGTGTCTGGGTTCGTTTTTAATAGTTTGCGAATACTATAATGGACTCAGATATCCAAAATGCAAACGATACTTCCTCTGACCATAGAACCTTTTGCCTTGATGATGATAACATCTGATGAGAGGTGGGGGTACGAGTTTTCGAGAGAAAGCTAGGTTAAGTCGTCCGAATGGATAAAAATACTCCAGCTCTGAGAGTATGCGACGCAGTACACACCCAGGAAGCAGAGGGAGAGGAAGACCTTCACTCCGTTGGGAAGACCAGATGGAGCAGGACCTGGCTACACTTGGAATCTCCAATTGGCCCCAAACATAGAAACGGAAGCAACTCAACTCAGCTGAAACCGCAAAAAATCCAAGGATCCAATCCAAAATCCAATTATTAATAGGTTTATCTTAATAGCTTGACAATAAGTGAACTTATATGAAGTATAGCGGACCTCTTATAGATGGGTTCACATGTTCCCCGGCAGTCCACTAAATCTGGCTACCTTGTCATCTTAACTAAGTTTAAGGACTTTCTATCGAAATTACCGTAACAGGGCACTTAATTTTACTGAACTTATTTCAAAAACGCATTTAACGGTACATCATAAAATCCGTTGAACACACAAATACACTTATTTGTAATGCAAAAGGGCAATAATCAACACGGTACACGCAAATCCGCCACAATCTCACTTGACGTTTACTAAAACCGTTACATGCCCGCCTTTGTGCATTTGTAATTGTGATGGCTTGGACTTGTGAACGTAAATATTTATGATTGACATTTAGACGGAACATGCAGGGGGCGGTGAAGGGCGATGGTGATGCTTGCCTGTGCAATGAGTAGTCATCGCCAACGCCAGCACGGCCTAACTGACGCCAAACAAACAACAAACACGATTAAATACGCACATATTTGCCGAACACACACACATCTATGATATATATATACATATACTATATACTATATATATACATTGAAGTTACACACGCACACAAACGCATATAAAACTTAAATATGCATGTCGCTGTAACCGTCAATGCACTACCAAAGGCAATGACAGCGTGTTACATGAAATGGCGCGCAGCGTCGTGAGTAGTGCGGAGTGTGGTGAGCGCAGTATAATGAGGCTAAAGTAGTGGCTATTGGCTTACTCATTTGTGGACGCTAACATACATACGCAGACGTTTGCTAATGCCTATTAAAAATAGATTAGATTTATGAGCTCATCATAAATGCCATTGCATGCTGCGTTGGCGGCTGCAGCGCGAACTCGATGCGATGTCGCATGCTGTGCCACAATGTGCGTGCTAATTAAGTTTTAATAACTTAATAAAATATGACTTTCCAATTGTTATAATTACTTTAGCTCGAATTCAAGTGCCAGCTGCTGGTCCAACAGCTTGGGCGCCTAAAAGACTGCTAGACTGATTTATGTGTTTGCGAATTAGTTGGTGTCGCGAAGGTCAAGTGTTAAATTTGCTCTATATATATTAACAAAGTTTCGTGAGTTAATCAAGAGACAACATAAATGTGCGTTGCTTCTGCTTCTTCACATGGCTTTTGTCATTTTGGCTTAGTCGGCAACCTTCACAACTTTAATTTTGCCATTTCGTGCATATTTGAAGCCCCACAAGTCCTTCGCTGCTTTATTTCAACGCAAAGCAAGCTTCTGCTGCATTCAACATTGAAAATACACGGCACCTTGTGTATCCATACGGTTGACACAACCTTGTTTCTGGGAGTTTGATGCCTTGAACTTCGTAATTTTTTTGTTCATGAAGCTCAACGTTGGCGAAATGCGTACACTTTGCAAGGTCATGTGAGTTAAGCTGAGACTCAGGTTTCGTACAGAGGAAATAAGCGTATTTTTAGTAGGAAAAGCCGTCGCAGCTAACTTCTTAGAATATAGAAATTACTGCAAGCTATCCTCTTCTCTTTAAAACTGGTAGGTGACTATTACTTGATGAGTCGTAAGTTACAATACAGGTCTCAAGCAATATATACAAGCTATTGAAAATGTTTTTTAATAGCAAAACAAAAGCTTAGCTTGTGATATCAATTAGTCTTTGAGATACTGCTTAAAATATGCAGACATCTTCATGAGCTAATATGAAGAAACCTAGCAAAACGAGAAGTTAAACATTAAAGAGGGCCAAGAATCATATAAACAGAAAACAAGCACCGAAGCTAGAACATGTTTCACTAATAAAAAAGTTTTCCATACAAGAACTTGATTTTGAGCGGTCAAATTGTATGACAACTATATGCTATAGTGGTGCGATTTGAAAATTTTGTTTGGATATTGTAGCGTTACCTTGGAAAATAATCTATGCTACATTGCTTGATGATATCTGGTCAAATAAAAATGTTGTCCATATAAAACTTGATTTTGATCGGTCAGTTTGTATGGCAGTTGTATGCTACAGTGGTAAGATTTCGTCTCAACCAAAGACATCCTGTTCAGGATATTATTACATTCAGAATATATTTATACAAAATTAAAATTTCTTCAACATTTTCATGGTTGTTTTCGCATTTTTATCCCTTTTTCTACTACAACATCGAACGGAAGTCAATAAATGTGCTCACAAGCAGCGCTGGATGGCAACCATCACTTAAGTAGCTACTTTTTTATACTTGCAGAAATATTAACGGTGCATAAAAAGAGAACGCAAGCATATAAACATATGCATAATTTATTACACAGATGATTTATAATTTAAAAAATTTTAAGAAGTTATTTGTTTTATTAACCCTTTGCTTCCCTCGTGTGAAGCGGAAATGAATGAATTAGGTATTATGATTCAAGCGTATCAGCGCTATAGCACAGTCATAATAAAAATTACAAATACCTTAAGGTGGCTCAAAATAATATTAACGGTTAAAATGTGATTGTTTTAAATAGAAATTTTTTCGAATGTATTTTATAATTCAATGAAAAAAAAAATCATTTTAAATAGCAAAGCTCATAGCCCTGTAGGAATTTTCTGCTCCACAAAAAAGGTCTGTATAATTTTTCGATTAAGTTAAGCATTTATGAGATAATAAGCGGCAAAAATAAACAAATAAAGAAAAATATCAAAAAAAAAAATAAAAAAAAATAAATAAAAAAAATATATAAAAAATAATAAAAAAATAAAAATAAAAAAATATAAAAATAAAAAATATAAAAATAAAAAATAAATGATAATTTTTGTAGAGACCTAAATTTTTTACAAAACTAGGAGTTTTCCGATTTATAATAATTTTTTTTTCGTCGAGTTATACAATTCTTAAAAAATTATTATTTTTCTTAAAAAAATAAAACCTTAACCATTAGTATCTTACATTTACGAAAGAATCGTTATAGACCTTTGTTAAAGAACATTCGAATTCCTACAAAATAAACAAAACGAAATATATTTTCAAATTGTGGAAGTGAGATACAAATTTTTCTATCTGTTAATAAAAAAAAAATATAAAACCGTTAAGTGGAAGCTTCCAGTTACAATTAAGAGCTTTTACTTGGAGAGCCTTACTTAAAGATCTCTATCAACCAATTTTTCAGATAGGTAAGCGTAAAAATCGTTATTTTTTGAACCACCCTAAAGTACGTATGTTTTGTTAGTAAATTTTTATTATAATATTTTTAAATCAATATTTTTCTATCTGATAATAGAAAAAAATAGTAAACCGCTAATTTCCAAGCGAAAAAAACTTATGACCCACCCTAAAGTACATATATTTTGTTAGTAAAAAGTAAAAATTGTATACTCTATAGACTTGTAGAAATATTATAATATTCTGACTTGTAAATTAGAAATTACTAGAAGCAACGCATTCTTAAAGGAATAACAATTTTTAAACAAGTAAATAAAATTGTAAGAAAATATTTGTTATGTTATTATTTTTCTATTGTTACACGAATCCAAAACAACTAAATCTGTAATAGTATGTTTACTTTTCCCTTTTTATTGGTTTCAAATATTTTATTTTCTTTCAGAGCGCCTAAAACTGTGCTACAAAATCATTCCACTTTTTAATTGTTTACAAATTTTTAATGACTTTTATAAGTATTTTCAAAATCCATTAAATTACGTATTATATAATTATTGTGAAAATCTGTTTTATATATATTTTTATTGCCTTGTAACGCACTATTTTCCCTGCCATATTTTTTACCAGCTTCAAAATAAACTGCTTGCATGAGGTCATCTCATAATTTACGTATAATTGATGTTTATTGCTGCTTCCCATTATACGTACATACCTATATGCTTGTATGCATATGTGTGTGAGTAACTGTCCTCTTGCATAGCAGTATCAGTTGGGAACAGCTGTTATATTTTATTCAACATTCGCAAACAAGCGCATAGTTGAATATGCAAGTTTGTGTGTATACATATGTACATATGTATGTGTGTGTGCAGAAAGAGATAATACAATAATAACCTTGATTTTTGTCTGCAACGTTGCATACTTTGAAGGGCGAGCATTGCCGAAAGCATTCACATCAACACCACCTGGAGTAATTGACTGCTGCGCGCTAGTATTTAGTATATTTGTGTGTGTATTTCGCGTATGCGCGAAGTGATGGAAAAGTTCGAGGTTGCTAACAGCTGTTGCGTTGCCAAGGTAAGAGATGGCAAGGCGGAAGTAAAATAAACAAAAATACAGTTTCTGCGAAGGTGTATCATTAATTACCTATGCATATACATATGTATAAAAGTAAATTTTCTTCGAAAGCTGTACTCAACTGTTAACTGCAATTCAGGTATGTTCGTAGCAACGAATTTCATACACTCAGCTGACCTGCGGCTGTCGGCGTGAGTTTAACCTTTGCAAAATATATCGCTTAATATGTTTTTTGTTGTAAAACCTATAAATTACAACATATGCGCAGCTCAGCAATTAAAAAAAAAATATTAGTTCATAATTTCTGTATATTTGTATTTAAAACTGCTTCAGCAAAAATGACCCTCTATTCACCTCATTGCTTATTTTCCAACTCAGTAATTTTTAAATTTTACCACACTTAATATTATTACAAAAATCTAACATTTTAATTAATTCTTTGAAATTTATTTGCTGCTCTGTTTAGCAGGCGAACCGCGTTTGCGGTAGTGAAGCATGAGCAATAATGACGAAGGTTCTCGCACCTTGTTAGTTTCCCTTATCACGTTATGCAAATCTAACAGTACGTTAATCAGTATTCAGCAAAGTTCGCAAATCAACATATGGACATTTGTTCAACGGTGTATGAGTTTTTGTGTATTTTGTTGTGTATTTGAAGGCCACTTGTGGCCTTTTTTTTTAAATATAATCATAAATTATATGCAAAATTAGATTACTTTTCGATGAAAAAATCGTAATTCGTTAGCTGAGTAATGAGAAAAATGTTATGCTGTTAAGAACTTCTCTTTGCTTTAATTTAACCAAATATTTTTTGGAAAAATACTAAAAAGAATTAAAATTAATAACTGAATTATTAGTCAACAATTTGACTGTATATAGTATGTATATAAATGTGTGTACTATATAAACTAACTTTCTTCGATCTCATAATTAGTTAGAACATCAATGATACTTATAACTTCTAATTTATGAAAAAGGATCAGTTTCCTGTTACTTTCGAACAGCTTTTTAGAACAGTATTTGACCTCACAACATAACTATCGGTAATCTGCTACTGTCACCATTTATCCGTTATGTAAGGTTAAAATTTTATTTAAAATTTTAAGTTTAATCCCAGAATTTTAATTAAAAATTGTCAAAATAATTACTGGATTAAGATTTCATTCAAATCGGTATTCGGGATTAAACAACTTTTTCCAATCGGTATTTGTTATAAGAAATTTTAAAATTATTTGTTATAAGAAATTTTAAAATTATTTGAAATTAAGATTTTTAGATTTAAAAAAAATCACTTTTCGAACTAATCAAAAAGTTTACTTTCATATCAATCGCATTTTTCCAAAAATATCGACACGTAACTTCAATACAGAAGTTTCTACATTCCACTCCTAAAGGTAGGCAACGATTTTTTTTTTTTGTATAAAACGAATTTTGGAATCGATTAAGATAAAAGTGATAGAAATGATATCGATAGTGAATAGAGGCATTGAGGAGGGGGGAGGTAATTTATTTCTTTTAAAAATTATTCTCTCTGTGAATTCTAATTTATAAATACAAAAATACGATTTTCTCTCCATATCGTATCTTATATGTACAAGTATATACAGGTCCTACTTATCAACTAAAACGAATTTTCTCTCAAATTTGCTCCTAGAGGTAGGCAACAAATTCTATTGCGTATATCTGGGGAATCTCTAGAATTGATTAAGTGAAAGGAACAGGATTGAGATCGATAGAGAATGTGGATACCAATAAATCAATCTATCTTTGAATTAAAATTTAAAAACGTAAGAAAATCATATACATATATACGAGGCCTTGTTAATTAAAACGATCAATAGATCTTGACAACACTCTTATAGAAGAACACTCCAGCTTTGAGATTATTCGACGCAGTACTCGCTGGGGGAAGCAGAGCAAGAGTCTGTTGGAAAGATCAGATGGAGAAGGACCTGGCTAAACTTGGAATCTCCAATTGGCGTCAAATAACGAAAAGGAAGAACGACTGGCGCGCTGTTGTAAGCTCAGATATAACCGGTGTATAGGCCAATAAAGAAGAGATTTTGACAACTCCCTATTTGAAAGTGGCCTGAATCTACAGCTGATCTTATCTCCGTCAATTGCAAAATAATAATCGGCAACTCTCCAACCTAACACTGCTATGTCAGGGGAAGTCAACAACTTGCTGAGCGGCGATAATCCTGTTCCTAGACCAGCACTAATGTTAATAAAAAATTTGATTTTGTTGGAGACACAAAAAATTTCGCATATTTTTGCACATTAGCAACAACAAATTATCTTTTCATATTTGCAACCTTTTCACATTTTATTGAATTACTTGTAAAATCTTCGCAGATTTAGTATCTCAATAAATATTTCATTTAACTAAATATTCAAGCGAAACGCTGCACATATTTTTTATAGTCCATGTAGCCCTTTTCGCCCACGCAAGGTAAAGTTTTCTGCGCCTTTCCAATTTTACAGATTTTTTTTCATATTTAAAAACGTATGGGACAATTGTACGGGGAAAGCCCAATAAAGCAACAACAACAACGGACAAGTAACAAAAAGGTTATAGGGTAAATACGGAAATAGCAACATACATATGTATGTATGTACATATATACAAGTATTTTATGGTGTTTGTGTATGAGAAGTGAGGTGGAAGCTTTTGTATGCAAACAAGCGCAAAGAATTGCGAAAAAAATATATTGAAACGTCCAGTAGCGCTATATTATGTACATATGTATACTAGGGTGTCCGTTATTTCTCAAAATTTTTTTTTTGTTTTTGCAAAATTTCCCTAATTAAGGATCTAAAACAAACAAGCGCTTTTTGGATTTAAATCATATACCGTGACCCTTATGTATACATATGTATGTAGTATTTACATAGGATTTTTTAATATATTTTACTTAGTAAGTAAATAAATGTTTCACGTATATTGGAAACCATGTATTAAAAAATAATTAATTTTAATTTTTAATCTAAATTTTTTAAATTAAAAAATTCGCAAACCTGTCTATATTTTTGAAAGAATTTTTACAGAATTTTTCGTTCTACGAAATAAGTCCAAACGATTTCTTTCATTAAAACTTTTCTTTAAAAGTTATGCGTAGTTAATTTATACATAAAATGTGCTAAGCATTCATACAAGTGATTTATATATATACTCTGTGTTACTCATACGACATGGTGTACTATCAGAAAGCAGTAAAAGGGAAATAATGAGTCTTGTTGCGTTGAGGTTTATAAAAAACAAGTCAACTTGGAAAATAACGGATACCCTTATGTACACTTACAATACATTTACATATCTATACTACATATGTATATCGATATGTCAATATGTATGTGAGTACGTGCGTAGTTGCCAAAAGATTGTGTTGATTGCTTTGCTTGCCTCTAAGCACACACATTTGTTTGCTTTTTTCGCAACATTGTTTTTTTTTTATGAACAACCTCACTAAATGTCAAACAAGCTACGGTCGTTTACACCCACTGTTAAAACGAGCGCAAAATGGGTAACGGAAAATATGACAGCGACGGAAAAAATTAAAAAAAAAAAAAAAAAAAAAAGTTATGTTGCCAAGCAAATATCAAAGTGGAATCGGTGTAGCCCAGCGGCGTTGCAAAACAAGCAAATAAACGCACAAACATATAAGCGAATAAATAACATAGCGATGAAAAATGCTTTTCCACCATTAAGAAGAAAGCAGGCGCGAAGAAGAAGAAAAAAGTGAAAAGCACTAAATAAACTTTGCAAAGTAGCAAATTGCTAACCAGCCAGATAAAAGTTATTTCTAAAGTTTTTTGTTTTATTTTATTTTTTTGTTTTGAATCCACGTTTTTGTATTTGCATTTACATACTTTCTTCTCGGCCCCGGCTAGTAAATAAACAGCTTGTCAAGTAAGCGGATTGAAGTAAGAAAATTCAAATAAAGCGCTAAAAGGTGTAAATGTAAAATGGGTGTATAATGAAGTGCACAGTAGCGGCTGCGGTGGGGTGCTGTGGGAAAGAAGTTTACATTTTCATTTACAGTCTGTTTGCTGAGAGTGGTTTAGGTGAGTAAATATTTGTGTGCGCTTGCCACAGGGGAACGAGTGTTGCTAACGATGAGACAAAAAGCAAAGAAAAAACATTGAAGCGCGGCTAATAAAGGTGTCAAAAAAGTTTAGGTGTTTGGCAGAAATAATATAAAATAAATATACGTAATTAAATAATTTGATAAAAAGGTAAAGTTTCTAAGTAATTTGTATTATTTAAATAATTATTTCATTATTAATAGATTCTTTTGTAACTATACAAATATGTTTTCTTAAAAATATTAAAATTGGGAACGACTGCATTTGCAAATGTAATATTATATGGCCTCATTTTCGTAATTTGAAACTCAAAAAACTTTTAAGTTTATAAAAATTATTTTTAATCGAAATTTAAATATTAATTAATTAAATAGTAATATTAATAAAATTTAAATTATATAAAAAATATTTTTTTTTGCATTTTTTATTTTTATAAATAATTTTATTTTAGAATTTATCTAAAAAATAGTTTTTGGTATTTTTTATTATTTTAGAAATTTTTAAAAAGTATTTCATTGAATTTTTAATTTTATTTCATTTTATAGTTTTTTAATTAATTCTTAAATATTGTTAAATAATTTTTAAGTTTATTTGTTTTACAAAAAAAAATTTATTTCATTTAGGCTGTTCACGGTAAGGTGGTTATCGGGTTATGTGCTTATTAGATTAAAAATAACCTCTATGCTCCGTGAGCACCCTATGTTGTATGGTTATTTGCTTATTTTTACACAAACAGCTGTTCATTGTTTACAATTTAAGTTCAGTGAAATTTCAACTTATAAAATGCCACTAAAATTAAAGTATAAATAAATGACAAACAATGAATATTTATTTTGTACTTTATCTTTTTACTTACTTTGATGATTTTTGTTGATTTTTGCTGATTTTTGATTCTTTTTTATCTTTGTGATGCTTTTGGATGCTTTTTATTTCAGTTTTAATTTGCCGATTGTAAACAAAAAACAGCTGTTAATAGCAGATTTTCCAATAAGAAAATCTAAATAGGAATGCCATTCGCTTAGTTTTATTTATTTTTTGTGCTGCCATTTAGAAAAATTCCAACGACTTTCTAACACTGGAAATAAGCAAATAACCACATAATCTGTAAACAAGGGCCTAGGTTGGTCAACTTTGGTTATTTTGTCATACCGCATTTTGTTGTTGTTCACTTAATCACATAACCACATAACCCGATAACCACCTTACCGTGAACAGCCTAATTATTGTATAAGGGTACGATTATGTTCTGACAGATGTTTTTTTTTACATTAACCACTGCGTATACGCAACCTCTATATATGTATTCATGGGTTAAGTAGTAGTACATAACAGGCAAACACATTATTTTTAATTTTATTATTTTATTTCTTTTTTTATTTGCTGAGATAAGAATAATTTGAATATGCTGCGAAGCAAGATTTTTTAGTGTACACTGCGTATACGTAACCTATATTCTTTATGCAATGTATTCGTGGGGTGACTAAGAGAAGTGCATAAATAGAGTTTTCTATAATTTTAATCTTAAATGTTTAAAACCTTGTAATTTAATAGTAAAAATTAAAATTTTTTCCCAAAAATCTTATACATACCTGCACTTCTCAATAGAAAACTAAACATTTATGACAAAAATTTCAAATAATTATACCAATTACTTACTCCCAATGAGAGTTTTCTACAATTAATAAAAAATTAAATTTTCATTACTTTTCAAAAATGAAACTTATACTATATTTTCTACCAAAAATTTTACTCAAATATTCTCAGACGTATTTTAAAATTTTATTTATATTACAAGGTGAAAATATAATGTGATTGATGAATGTAAAAACATTTGTGTGAATTACTCTTTTCCAATAAGTGATATTCAGTTTTTAGATATTTTTTAAATATTTATATATTATATTTTATATTTGTTTGATAAAATATGGGAAGATTTTTAATTTTATTTTACGCACTTATGTTTTCCAGAAAATATTATAGGTTTATTAAAATAAGAATTAGCCGAGTCCAACCGTGTAGTAAATACGACAGACTCTACATTAAAAAAAAAAAAAATTATGTAATGATTTTCACAAAGAAATAATCTTAAAATTATTTCCCACCCAACAGGCAGGTGTACAAATCAATAAAAATGGGTTCACTTCCTTGTTTTTCTTGAACTAATTTCAGAAGTCCCTCACAAATCCACAGTATTTTTTTTTCCAGAACATAATCAATAACTGTTTATACAAATATGTATAAAGAAAAAAATATGATAAATTAAAAAATCAAACAACAAAATATTCAATATTAATGTTCGTGTGTATCAGGTTGCACAACGACGTCCATAAAGTTGGTCATTGATATAAGGGTTAATTATGTAAATTTTAATTGTTTGTATGTGTATACAATAAAGTCAGTGTTATTGAACCGACAAAAAATACTGTTAGGAACATTCTCATTTCACTTATGCGGCTTTTAATCAAATATTTAAACTCCTTTTTGCTTGCATCACACATTTTAATGCTAAGCTAGCTTCTTTATTTTTTCATTTCATTTTGATTTGTTTTGTTTAGTTCTCCCTGCAGGCCTGAATTGTAAAGCGCCGTCACTCATCAGCACATTTCATTGAGTAATAAGTGACAGCAACGATAAAAGGAACGGTATAAAGTAAACGACACGTCGGCAATCACATTTTGCCTGCGGTAGCATTTATATCATACAAAATAAAAAAAAAGTAATTGAATGCGAAAATATGTTGAAAACGTGTTTGCACTCGTGCTACTCTTCACACAAGCAATAAAATAAGCACAGACACAATAACCACTATGGGCGTAAGTTAGATAGCCAAGCTCATGGCACTCATACAAACAACTGATATATCACACGCCGGCAGACATTACGGCCATGCATGTGGTTAAGCCGAATGCCAAGCCATTAACCTCGTAAGTTACACACATACATATGTATGTACATACTTAAAGAGGTATTTACATATGAACTTTAAAAGGACCAACTAACATTCTATGCATGTACATACATGCAGAAAGTTTTCGTTTTACCTGCTGCCTGTCGTTGACTCTCAACTTGTATAAGCAAGCAAGAAAACAAATCGTGCTCGTGCGATAAACAAGTATATATGTATGCAAATAAATAAAAACAACAAACACCAACATAAGCAAAAGCAAACAAATAAATACAAAGCTTTACATGAGAACTTAGCTTCTCTACTTTTACTGTGCTCTTCTTTGTTTTTGTTGAGTCATGCAGTCGACTGCGCAGCGCAGTCACAGTGCAGGGAAATGCTGCCATTGTGAGGTTTGTTTAATGAGCACAACAAGCCTGCCATTGATGATATGATGGAGAAATGACGTGAATAGCGGTACAACAGGTTGGGGTGGCTTTGATAAAAATAAAAAACTTTTAACATGTTGAGGGCTCTTAGCCATATGCATAAGCATTTTTGGTTTACAAATTTGCGTATTTCAGGTTTCTTTTATTTCCTTTGGTTAGTTCTACACTAGTACTTGCGGTGTTTATTTTTGCCATGGCGCTTTACGAAATTAGTCATATGTAATTATTTTTGTGCTGATTGCCATGAACTTGGCACATGACTGTGCTATAAGAATCAGATAAATGGCGTGGAAACGTGTTTGTTGTACGTATTACGTACTTATATACATATGTACATATGTATGTATATAACATACATAGGTACAATTTGAGCACACAATCAGGGGTGATGAAATATAATGCCTACTGCTCTATTGAAATTGGATACACTATTGTGAAATTTGTTGGAAAATTGTGACTGCACATATATGTATGTAATACATATTTGTACAGTTGTTTGACCGAGTTTTTTATTACGCAATTGTTGTTATTCTAAAAATATCGGACTCTACAATTTTGTGCGAAGCCTTATCAGGAAAACAATAATCTTCAATGTTCAGTATTGCGTGTCAAAGCACAGCATCTGTTAGAATATAATATAATGCTGTATAAAATTTCTCCCCTCGGCTTTGAACATGAGCAAGCTACATAAACCTAACAAAACTACATAAGCAAGAACAACATGGTAAATTCATTAACACAGAGTGACAAAGTAAAAAAAAAAATAAAATTGAAGCTATAAAGGTATATCTAGAACACCATTTTGGGGTTTTGATAATAAATGTTTAATTTTGATTTTTATTTTGTATAAGAAATTTGATGATTTTCTGTCATATGAACGGTTTTACAATTGGAGATTTTGAACCGTGCAAAGAGATGACCTTTTTATAACTAATTTCGCAGTTACTTGAAAGAATTTCCTATCTGTGCTTTGAAAATAAATATTTATTTGTCAAATTTGTAAATACCCAATGCCTCCTACCACAGCTTTTCAGAACGCCCGTAAATTATATTTTCTCTTGATTTTTTTTATATTCTCTTCCTTTTCCATTGGATGTTAACCCATAATTTTTTCACTTATTCCCATTTCGAAAGGCTTTTGCCATCAAAAATTATTTAATCTTTCTATCCCCTATCACCCTATAGATTACGCGCTGGATGGAGCAGCTCGAAGACCAACGAACCGCTTCGGCCCGATGAGCAAGCCGCTATTATTTCCGTTATACGCCGCAATGAGGAAATCGAGACCGCCGAGCGGCAACGCGTTGGTCGACTTGTCGAACGTGTGGAGAAAATTAAACAACGCGCCGTCGAAGGTGGTCCAAATTGTTGTCGGCTCTGCGGTGACACCTTTGGACTGCTCCGTTCGACGCGCATCATTTGTGAGGACTGCAAGAAATCGGTATGTGCAAAATGCAGTGTCGACATTAATATACGTTATCATACGAGTGATCGCACGCGCGAAATATGGTTGTGTCGCATCTGCTCGGAGACACGCGAAATGTGGAAAAAATCGGGCGCATGGTTTTTCAAAGGGCTTCCCAATTATGACGCACCCAGCAGCACTAATTCGACACCCACACATCAGTCAGCAAGTGGCGGCGCCATGTCTGATGTGTTGCTGCCACCGCGTGGCGCACAAAGCTGCAACAACACGCCCACACGCAATGTGCGCGTTAAGAAGCTGACAATACATGTGGACGATAGCAGTAGTTCGGAAGAGGATACAAACGATGGCGGCGGCGGTGTTGGTGATGTTGTGGATGGCGCCATCAGCGCTGTGTGTGCTGCAGCGCCGTTGACAACAGCACGCACACCTAACAGAAATTCCTTCAACGCTGATGTCTCACCACCAGCTGCGACGCGTATGCAACGTGAGGATAGTTTTCGTCTGCGTACTTTCGGCTCCATACGCAGTTTCATTGATAGCGGTGAGCGCAAACTTTCCAATTCTTTTTTTGCCAATCGTCAGTCATCGCGTACAGAAAGTAGTCAACAGGACTATGATACCATATCAACGGCATCGACTGTCACTTCGGTGAACAATAGGCGTGAGAGCAATTGTAATTATACGCGTCGCAGCTCCGTCTCGTCATCTTGGTCGATCAGTGGCGAAAGTTCATCGGGCAATTCGGCGAACACGAGCAATCATGTGCCCAATCACAATCAAGTAAATTTACATTGTCGGGAGTTGCTCGGTTGGCTCGAGGTGGCGGTTAGCTATCGTGAGAGCGTACATAGTCTAGACTGCGTAATGGTAAGAGCACGTGATCTGCCTGCTATGGATGCGGCTGGTTTAACGGATCCCTATTGTAAGGTGAATATTGTTACGCCCGATGGTATGACCAAGTATTCGCGTTGGTTGCGTACCAAAACTGTGCATAAGACGCGCAACCCTGAATTTAATGAAACTTTACAATTTGTGGGCGTCGAACCGGAGGAACTAGGCGGCTTCATCGCTGTATGTTGCAATATTCGATGACGATAAGTATGGACATGACTACTTGGGTGGCGCTAAAATTTCGCTCTCGCCGGTAAGTTGACAGCAGAGAGTAGTTGTTAATTGCGAAGAACTTAATAATGATTGGTTTTACATATTTTTTGCTCAAACGCAGGTGCACAACACCAATCAGTATCGCATATCTGTGCCGTTGGGTGGCGAAGATCGGTTTAGCAATGAAGCGGAAATGTCACAGGAGTGGCCGCGTGGCAAAATTCTGATATCACTCTGCTATAATACAAAGCGACGTGCTTTGGTGGTGAATGTAAAGCAGTGCATCAATTTGATACCGATGGACAACAATGGCAGCTCGGATCCATTTGTTAAGCTGTAAGTGTGAACCGTTCATACTTTGAATAGTGAGTAGTTAAATAGTGAATAGTCGGCCCTATTACCGTTGTCGTTATCATTTTAAAGGGAAATAAGAGCGTCTATTAGGCATTCCATACTTTCTTAATTTTAATTTAAGGGGAAGATACGAGTACCTTCAGAATTTTCAAAAAATTAAAAAAAATTGTTCGCTCTAATCAAAATTATTCAAAAATATAGTCCCGAAGTTTCATTGGTTTACTCCGAATATTTTCGAAGAAATAGGCCCTAGAACAATTGCACTTCATGCTGCAGTCTATAACAACCGGAGAACTTTGAGGCTCGTTTCCTCGAAACTAACTTTTTCATCCGGCCGTCAACATTGCGAACGCATTATTTTACAAATTAACATGAACTAAAGCGTATTTTATAGACAATTTTATACTCAAGTGCGTGATAGAGCGTTTTTCCGAGAAAAATGGCATTTTGACAATTGTTTAATGTATTTTAATCTCGATAAACACAGGTAAAAATGCCACTTTTTACAAAATCCTGGCCTATCTACGGTTTTTCGAAATTCTCAAAACCCCTCTACTATGCACTTTATAAAAGCATCCAGATTAAAAAAAAAATATACTTTTTCGGATAAGAAGCCTAACTAGGAAGTTGACGGCCGCAAAAAATTGTCAATCAACGGGATTGTTGGTATTTCCGCCATTTTGTTTTTTTTTTTTTATATAAAATAATTTTTATTTTGTAGTTCAATAATACCTCTTAATATATATGCAAAAAAAAACGGATGTGATCTGTTTTTATTCTTCCACAATAAAATTGGAAAAAATTACCTTTTTTGACGGTACTAAAGGTATCTCCCCCCTTAAGATAACTTTTGTTTGGCATCACTCTTATACTTCAAGAACACGAAATTAGGGAATTAGGTCGGATTAAGGTTCTACGAAGTTTGTAACATTCAGAAGAAAATGATGTCAAGTTCTTGTGCGGAATACTTTTCTATTTGACAACATATCTTCCCGAAACACAGATTATTTTTCAAAACGGCGCTACATTCTACGAACAAAATTTTCAGATCAGACTACCAGCAGCCTTACAGACTAATCCATAACAAATTAGTACTCACCGATCCAAACGGGGTTAGATCGCCGAAAAAACTCATCAACTCATCTAACACCCTCCTCCCTTTGGTCCGACCCCGTCGAAACAGCACGTTTCTTGGGCCTCCCGTTAGATGACCTGACGACAACGCAAATGACCCTTACCATCCTAACGGGGATTAGATAACCGTTTAAACAACAACAACTAACCATCCAGAAAATTTTTTTATACCCTTTTATGCCACAAAAAAAGCACGTGTGAAGGGTATTATAGATTCAGTGCAGTCAAAGTTAGTGTTTTTAATTTATTTGTACTTTTTCTTTTAGCTCAACACAGTTTATATGAAAATTAAAATATCGTTTAACTTTAACAAATTTTCGAAAATATGCTAATTAGTTAGATAAGCTTTTGAAACCCTTTTACGCGTTCAAATAGCGCTCTACATACATACATACAAGTACTATATTATCTATGTACAAAAATTCATGTACTATATATGTATATGTATGTATACATAATTATAAAAATAAAAAAAAAAATAAAAATAATTATAAAAACCTTATGCTCTTTTGAAAAATGTGTCATGTTTATTTGCATATTCATATCCATTCAATTTGCACTGTGCTAATTGCAACTGAGCGCTTTATTAATCTAAAAATTTCTTTTTTTCTTTCATTTAGACAACTGAAACCTGATTCTCATAAGAATAAAAAATACAAAACCGGTGTCAAATGGCGCACATTAAATCCAATATATCGCGAGGAATTCTATTTCGAATCCAGTCCACATGATCTGAATAAACAAACGTTGTACATAACCGTTTGGGATAAAGACATTGGCAAGAGCAATGATTTTCTGGGCAGTTTGGTAATCGGCTACAATAGCAAGGGCGAACGTTTGCAGCAGTGGCTGGATTGCATAAAATTGCCGGATCACTTTCATGAGAAATGGCATTGTTTATCAGGAGAACACCCAACGCATTAATCAAATGAGTGACGGAGCGTATTGAAATTTATAAAGAAGTAACACTTATAATAAAATTATAAAAATGACCTGACCAGGGTTGCGAATTTTTTAATTAAACATTTTTGAATTTAAAATTAGATTATTATAAATTCGGAATTAAAAATATTTTTTCGAATTTTTTAATTACTTAAAAATAAATTAAAAATATTTTTTCCAATTTTGGTAACTTTATTGCAGAAGAGAAATTAAAATTAAATCCCTTCAATGTGCAAGTTTGTCAACCACTTTTTTGCCTATAGAGCACGAAGTACGCCATGGTGAAAAAATGTTAATTCGAAAACAGTTATTTTTATTACAAACTTGGGATTAACATTTTGTTATTTTTCAATCCAGTATTTAGGTTTAGAAATATTAAATTTATTTTAATTAAAGCTTTCGGAATTACAAAATAAAAAAGTTAATTTAAGTTTTAATTCAATTATTTTTAATGCATTATTTCCAATCCTGAACCTGACATAAGCATTATATAATATTATGATTGTAAAAATATAAATATGCATTTGGCTCGAGGTGCAATGCATTTATATTTATATATAGTTACATATGCATTATATGTAATATACATACATACATACATATGCAGATGTACTATGTATGTAATCCACCCACAGAAATTGTTGCCAAAATTTTTAAACTAAAAACTACATACATACATATGTATATTAATTTATTTTGTTATACAAACTGCTACACAAACTCTTACAGTTATTTACTCCATATAAACATATGTACGCATTTAATAAATAACGTGCTGTAAATACTTACATACATGCACGCATATGTTTGAATGTACTTGGACATGTCTTTGCTTGTCACCTGTATCATCCGCAACGGCATCGTCGACCCTCCTTATTCAGCATATTTATCACCCCAATTTTGCTGCATTATATTTTATAGTATGTACTATAAATTGTTTTTAAGTGTCCTTAAATGGGTTAAATAAGCATCAATCAAACACACACACACACGAAATATATTTTTAGATAACATTAAGCATATAAAAATAAAACACGAACTGTAACTGCTATGTAAGCGAATGCATTAATACACACAATTACTTTGTTTAATACAAAAAAATTTTGCTGGAATAAAATATGAGAACTTGATACGATAAAATTAATATAGAATAACTTTTATTTTTATTTTTAGCAACCGATACATGAGTTTTTATTATTAATGGTTTATCTGTGCTTTGAATTGTCACTTATGTATTTATGAATGTTTACTAAGTTGCGTTTAATAAGCACACAGAGAGAACATTCTCTGCACGTTAGCGCTGCACACGTTACAGAGAATGTGCACGTTAGCGGTATAGTTATTTATGATTATTGTTGTTTATATTATTGTATGTATTCAAATATTTCAGAAAGTTTTAAAAACAAAAATTTAGACGATTAGTAATTTTATTTTTAAAATTACACTTTGACCAGCAGTCAAATGTTAATATTTAACATACAAATATGTACATATTTAAGCTATGCATATTTATTTAGATTTAATGAAGATTTGTCGCAGCGGCTGTGCTGAAGTGAGTGAAATCATAATGCGCTAAATTGGTGTACACACAAGCATCATATGTATGTATGCAGGTATGTATGTATGACTTTTATTTACTCAGAACCGGTGTTTGTGCTTTTTATTTGCATATTCTACATTTTGTTTACTAACAAAAATATCAATATAAGCATTGTTGTTGCTCTAATAAATATATAGGCAAAGTGTGATATCGAGTAAAGTCGCATTGTTAGCAGCTAACTAGACTCGGCTAATGGCACCTGGGTGGAATATTTAAAATAAATACAAATTTAACCTTGCTCATTTGGGAAATTAATTAAATATTCCGGGTGGTGTCTAGCATTTTTATTGACAATTGCAATAAAACTTGCATAGTTAATTTATAGTTTTTATGGAAAATGGTTGAATTGTAAGTAAGCATGAAAAAAATATTATCTAAATATTTCTAATTTACATATAATTGCTTTGTAGTGTTTTATTAATTCACTCACTATTGAAATTTGTAGATTTGATGAACTCGTGGTATAATTAGCAGGACTGCACACATTGTTTTTAATTCAAATTTTTTACGTAATGGATGTATAGTTACAAAGAAATTAAGCATACACATTCTTACATACCTGTTTTACTGCTAAGACAGTTGTTTGCCTTTTTTATTTATTACAACCATTACTCAACGTAAGTCAAACAAGTTTTTGCGGTTAGTGTGGGGTGCTTGCAAGCTAATTTTATTGCATTAAATATTTTTAATTTGTTAGGTGCACAATAAGATTAGCAAATATCTATGAATATATATGTACATATATTTACTACTGGTTTATTGAAATGTGACTATTGGAATAACATTTTTAATACGGATTTATATATACTTTAAACACTTTTTATGGCTTATGAAGACAAAAGATATTTACTGATTTAACTGCATTTATAAGAAGACATTTGTTATAAAATATTTTGAGCTGCAAATGTTGTTTACTTGTTGTTGTCTGCATTAAAAATTCCCTAATTTAAATTACAAAGGCGCGAGTTTCGAGTTGGAATATCTGTTCAAAATGGAGAATCATATGTTACAAAGAGACGCGCGAAACCGCAATTATTATTCGACGTATATTTTAAGATCACAAAAGTTAGACGTGTAATTTCACAGGTTAATGACTTACATACCAATATTTGTATGTTTATATTGTTCGGCCAATTTGTTCTTTAGTACATGTGATGGATATGTGTATTAACAATACTTTTTAACATTCAAAGCATGTATTGCTTATAATACTTTACGACATACATATATTTGAGAAATTTTAATAATTCTTAATAAAAAAAAAAACGTGTTATGATTAAAAACGAAGCATTGTAAAATATGCTGAGATTCTTCCGATTCGAAGCATTATGCAAAGGTAAGAAAATATTTGTTACAAAAAGAGGTATACGAATTCCATAACATTTGTTTCGATTTGTTGTTGCATCAATTTACTAAGCTTGTAGCCCTTTAGGCATATCGATTTTTTCCTACTAATTTTAACTCACTACTTTACTGTCTTTTCATTTTGTCTGCTTTTTTTTTTGCCTTCTATGGTTTCACCTGCTTAATGCAGTCCAAAAAAAGCAACAAATAATGGCAATAGCACAGTTGTCACAGAATTACAGGCGGCGTAATTGAGCCATGCCCCAGCACCGCTTGTTTTTACCGAAGCATTGTCCGGCAACAAGGGTGATTGGGTTGGATTTGCTTGCAATTGCTGTGAAGCTGCGGTGACTGGGCTCATTGGCGCCAACGGTGCACTTCCTTCGCTAGCTGGTGGCATAACCGGCACGGTACCATTAATTTCAGCACCATTTACAGGTGCTGGTGGTGGCGGTGGGGGTGCTGGGTAGCAAGCAATTTTTTCTACTTCAATCATCTTGCTACTATCTGTTGGATCGGTATCATTAACGCGTACTGGTACACAAATTATGCCGCCTGGTGGTGGTTGTTCGGGGGCTGGTTGTGGAGCGGCGGCAGCAGCAGCACTTTCTGCGGGTGCAGCACCTGGCACTGGTGTTGGTTGTGCTGCGTTATTATCACCTATGGGGGCAAGCGGTACGTTTGGTATTGCCGGATCAGCTGGTGCTGGCGCTGGCATGGGTTGTGTGGCGTTTTCGCCAACGACACCAGTTGTGATGACTGTAGCACCGGCAGCGTTTGTCGTAGTTACTGAACCTGGTGGACCGTTATTAATAATGATGATTTTGTCATCAGCGCTACCTGGTTGTCCAGCGGGTGCAGCTGGTGCTGATTCCACACGGGTATGAGTTGGCGTAAGCACGTGACCAAGAATTGCGCCTCCAATGGCACCAGCAGCCAATCCAGAACCTAATATTCAACTATTTAGAATTGATATTTGTTTTCAGTATTGAATACCTTACCAAATCCTAATCCTGACGAAGTTTGTTGCGGTGGTGATGAGTAAAGCACAGCGCCTGGAGGAAGTGCAGCACCAGGAGCTACGTAAGTAGCACCAGCTGGTACACCAGCCGAGGGATATTGACTGCCACCAGCCGGATAGTAACCGCCATTTACTGGCATATGTCCAGGCGCTGAATATGGGTTTCCTCCTGCGGGGTATGAACCAGGTGAATGGTATGTTGCGCCAGCAGGCAGTGCACCAGGTGAGTGGTATGTTGCGCCAGCAGGCAGTGCTCCAGGCGAGTGGTACGTAGCGCCAGCAGGCACAGATCCGGGTGAATAATACGTTGCGCCAGCTGGAACTGAGCCCGGTGAATGGTATGTTGCGCCTGCAGGAATCGAGCCAGGAGAATTATAAGTGGCACCAGGGTAAGAGCTCTGCACACCTTGTGTATTAGTGGCTGTTATTGGAGTGTGTACATTGGTTCCAGAAGCCGGGGATCCTTGCGATTTCGGCACATTCCATCCTATAGGTTGAGTATTGGTTGCACCACTTCCTGCAGCTGATGCTGGGCGATTTGGTGCCGAATTGTATCCTGAATAGCTCAACTTGGCAAGATCTGAGTGCGAGTTACCGGCACTGCTTTGTGTCGGGTAGCTCTTGGTCACATGTCCACTACTAGGCGTACGTCCACTATTAGATTTCCGGTTGCTGCTCAAAACGCGCTTTGCTTCACTACACCCTAAATTTTGAGTAAGCAATAAAATTGCAAATATAGCGACCGATGCGCAATTCACTTTCACCTCCCTCGCCATTTTTGCACTACGGTGGTTTTCCGCGTTAAAACAGGTTGCTTTCAAGCAAGTTAAATTGCTTGCGTGTCTCTGTTTCTTTGTACCGTCAGTCACTTCACTACTAAACAAATTAATTATACTTGCTAATGGCAAAATACACAGAGTTATTTCCAGAATACGTTTCCTATTGTACAACTGAAAAATTTCTGTTTAATATTGGATCGTTTCGTTTCGTTTGAACTGAATCACTGAATTCGACGAACATCAGCTGAGAGGCTCTACCGTCGGTTATTGCAAAATAGAGGGAACGTGACTCAACGTTGCATTTCAGGGTCAATGCTGCCGCTGTGGCGCTGAAATGCCTCAAATTAACGAGTTACCGCTTCGTGAACTGACAGCTGTCATTACAACACTGAACACACTGCTTTGGTTGCACATCTGCTAGTTGGTATAGATAACTTGATCAGAATCTCTTTTCTTGCTCTCTCGCTTGTCAGCTGGCAGTGCACCCTGATCTGTTTTCTAAGCTGGCAACAAAACACAATCAGGGTGCCGTCACCCAGCAGTTAGTGAAAAAGGCGGGATGCCAGAAGGGCAGCGCTATAATTACTTGACGAAACTAGTGTGAAATGATGTTTCATTGAACTGTGCGAACATATTTTGGCAAAATAAATGTTTATTTAAATTAATTAATGATTTTGCATTTTAGCATTTATATATGTATGCATTTTCAAAGTGTTTAATTTAGTGTTTTGTATAATTTATTATATACCCAACCTAATATTTTTCAGCAGTGGCATCATTGGCAAATGTTATAAAAAATGCGAGTTTTGACAGCTCTCTCTCGAATCAAAGAGTCTCGTATCAAGTTATCCATGTAGTTGGTTTCCCTGCTAAAGATTCCGATAATTTTGTAGCTTGCCGTACCCAACGTGTGTCAGAAATAATTGATTTTATTGAAGATTTAATTGTTATAATTAAATAAAGTTATTTAATATCTTTTATTAAACATGGCTTCGATAAGTTTATTGAACCCAAAGGCTGAATTTGCACGTGCTGCTCAAGCTTTGGCCATTAATATCTCAGCTGCTAAAGGCTTGCAAGATGTGATGCGTACTAACTTGGGTCCGAAGGGAACAATGAAAATGTAAGTAAAAAATGTTATTTTCAATTTATGATTCTTTGTTTAATGCATATATTGCATTTCCGTGTTAATTTTTCGTTGAAAATGTAATTTTGTGTTCATATGGTCTCAGAGAGGCCGCCGCCTCAGTACGAATATTTGAGGTTATGTACCCAAACGATTCGTCATCAGACGGCTGACTTTTTTTTTGTAAAAATGTTAAACGAAATAAACGCATGTAAGCTGTAAAATGAAATATTCTAGAATTTGTTATAAAAAGCTTGCGCTAATAAAATTTTGTTTTAATATTTTTGGGTTATTAAAAAAAATTACTCATGTACCTAAACCGATAGAAGATTAATTGAAAACGCTGCACACACTATGTGTTATGTTCATATTATTTACTAATTTAGCTTTTTTTCTTAAAGATTTCGTATGTAATTAAAGCACATGTAGCCTGCAAATTCGAGTATTTCCATCGAATTTGTTATAAAGCTTGTGCCAGAGTAAAATATGTTATCCTTTTCATCACCTGTATAGTTAATCACATACCTATATGTTTTACAGAAAAGGGGTCACGACAATATTTTTCAATGCTTATGTTTACCTAAAATGCGGATATTTACTTTGTGCAATGATAGTTAATCACATACCTATATGTTTTACGAAAAGTGGTCACGACAATATGATTCAATGCTTATGTTTACCTAAAATGCGGATATTTACTTTGTACAATGAAAAAAGTAAACAAATTTATTAAAAGCGCATTTAGCCTACGGATTTGAGTAATTGCTTCAAATTTGTTATAAAGCATGCGCAAGAAAAAGATTTTTATAATTTTTAAATTGCGGTAGTGCTTACAAATGGAATTTACCGCACAAAAATTATGGAACAAAGTAATGACATAGCAAAACATGAATTTTAAAATCATATACCTTATTAAACATAAAAATTTTCACGTTTTAGGTTGGTATCTGGTGCCGGCGACATCAAAATCACCAAGGACGGCAATGTTTTGCTGCATGAAATGCAAATTCAACATCCAACAGCTTCCATGATAGCGCGTGCCAGTACAGCACAGGATGATTCTACTGGTGACGGCACTACTTCAACTGTATTGCTTATTGGCGAGCTTTTGAAGCAAGCAGATATTTTCCTTACCGAAGGTCTTCATCCACGCATTGTAACAGAAGGATTTGAAAAAGCACGTAACAAAGCTTTAGAAGTGCTGGATGCAGTTAAAATTCCTATTGAAATCAATAAGAAGAATTTAATCGGTATTGCCAACACTAGCTTGCGCACCAAAGTGCACCCAGCGCTTGCTGATGTGCTAACTGAAGTGTGTGTAGATGCTATACTAGCTATACGTAAAGATGATAAACCAGTCGATTTGCATATGGTTGAGCTGATGGAAATGCAGCATAAGACTGCCACCGACACAAGTCTTATTCGCGGTATTGTCATGGATCACGGCACTCGTCATCCTGATATGCCAAAACGTTTGGAGAATGCGTATGTGCTCACTTGCAACGTTTCTTTGGAATATGAAAAGTCGGAGGTCAACTCAGGATTCTTTTATAAAACTGCCGAAGAGCGTGAAAAGTTTGTTCGTGCTGAACGTGAGTTTATCGATCAGCGCGTACAAAAAATCATTGCGTTAAAACGTAAACTTTGCGACGGCACTGAGAAAACTCTTGTTGTTATCAATCAGAAAGGTATTGATCCTATGTCGTTGGACGCTTTGGCTAAAGAAGGTATTATGGCGCTACGTCGTGCCAAGCGCAGGAATATGGAACGTTTGGCTTTGGCCTGTGGCGGTACTGCCATGAATTCCTTTGATGATTTGGAAGAATCACATTTAGGATACGCTGGTGTGGTTTACGAACATGTACTTGGCGAGAATAAATACACTTTTGTTGAGGAGTGCAAAAACCCACAATCGGTAACCATCTTGATCAAGGGACCCAATAAGCATACTATTGTACAGATTAAAGATGCCATCCGTGATGGTTTGCGTGCCATTAACAATGCGCTTGTGGATAAATGCGTTATTCCAGGAGCTGGTGCCTTCGAAGTGCGCGTATATAACGAACTGAATAAATACAAGGACACCGTTAAGGGAAAAGTTCGCTTGGGAATACAGGCATTCGCAGAGGCTTTATTAGTCATTCCTAAGAATCTAGCTATTAATAGCGGTTACGATGCCCAAGATACTATTGTTAAGCTGACGGAAGAAGATCGTCTTAATCCGGAACCCATTGGACTGGATTTGTCGACAGGTGAACCAATGAAACCTGTGGATATGCATGTGTATGATAACTACTTGGTAAAGAAACAAATATTGAACTCCTGCTCAGTGATTGCTAGCAACTTACTGCTAGTGGATGAAGTTATGCGTGCTGGCATGACAAGTTTGAAGGGTTAGTCAAGTTTGACTGCAGTCTACAAAACAATGTCTCAATGAACAATACCCGCATTCGCTACTACCTTAATTTTTCATTAATTGTATTATTTGTTTCTATTAACAATTGCAAATAGCTGACGTCAACGAACTAAATGATTTATAATTTCACTTCAGCTATTAATACCACATAAATACTTTTGTATTAATTAAATAAAATGCATTTTTCTGGACGCTTTTAAAGTCTTGCACTTTTAATTATGGGTGCTATTGAATTGGGTAGAAGTGGGATAGATGGTTAAATTGACTAGTTTTTACATAGGCTGTGTTTCATAAGTATACCACGACTTATTACGGAAGATTGAACACAGTGTCAGCTGTTGATTTTGACAGTTGTATAGCAACAACAGTTGCGCTTTATAAACAATTAAAATGGATAATTATCCGCAAAAACTAGTCGATCAGTATTTAAAGGTTTCAAATAAACTTAAAAAATTTGACAGAATTGTATTCAAGTAAGTTTGGCACAACCAGTTATTACATATGTATATCACAAAATCAGTTTAATGTGTTCTAATATAGGCGCTTTGCACCTAATGTTACCGAGGTGTTAGATGAATTTGCACGGCTGGCGACACGCTTTGAGGAAGCTGGCATTTATCAATATGCTGCTATGTGTCATTTAGGCGTGGCCAAGTGTGAGCTTTCCTCTGGCAATGTGGTTAATGAATGTCAAGCTTACTTAAAAGCAGCACGCGCATTCATGCGCGCTAACAATACAAATGCCGCACTACAATTGCGTTCGAGTGGCGGTGAATGCACAGAGGGCGCACTACGTTGCTACTGCCAAGCTTTGGAACGTTGTCCCGATGACACAGTCTTAAAAGCGGCTATAATACGCGAAATGTCGCCACTGCAACCACACTACGATGGGTGTAGTAGTTTCGCTTCACCTGCCCATCGTATTTTTGAATTGGAGTTAGCTGCACACGCATCTCTAGAACAAAAAGACTTTCTCAGTGCGCTACAGCAACTTGATGATATAGTGGATAACATTTGTGAACGTAAACAATACGAATTGTATACGGACCTACTGCGACGTGTGGAAATATTACGTCTATTATTACTTATTGCATTGAATCTACCACCAGCGCGGCAGTCGCCTTCTCATATTAAGTTAATAGAATATTATGAACGTTTGGCTGACCTCGATGATGAAAATGCAACGAACACAGGGTCGCCATTGGCGACTGCTAGTGGTAGCCACTATAGTACTGGTACTTATGTGCCGCTGCAAATGAAATGGGAATTAGCAGAAATAGTGCTGGCTTGGAAAGAGTGTCGTATGTCAGATTTTAAAATTATGCTGGAGCAATTTTTGGTAAATTTTAATGCGCTCAATGATGCACATAGACATGTAGTACGGTACATATGTGAAAGAATAGCGCAGAAATATTGAATAGTTTATGCGCCATTATATGTTAAAATGGACGGCACCATGGAAGTAACATAATTTAAGAATTACATATGAAAACACTTATACTGCATGTGCACTTAATTAAATAATAAAAATAATTTAAAGCAAGTATTCTTTATGGTTAGTTGTCAGCGTAGAAATTTTAAAAGCAGTCAACGCAGCATTAACAACACTGTTAAGAAATTCCAATAGCCCGTTACCCAATAATTTTGTATGACTGCAATAAAACTCGTTTATTGTTGTTTTAATGAATGTCTGTAAATTTTATTTCAATCGGTGTGGTAATGTATTGTTGAAGCTATTGGCGTACTTAATTTGCCGATCAGATACATTTTTAATAACTTCTTGTTTTTTCTTTGAAATATAAAAAATTCACCTTCTAATATTTAACCTATAGGTGTGTGTTCACATTAAAGTATATTTCAATTCAATTTCTAAAGACCTAAACGTGTTCGCTGTTTGCTTTCAAAATATTCAATCAAACGTTAATTCAATAAATATGTGAAATGTTTTAAGTTATGGCAAAGTAAAGCACAAATTTTTCACACTGTAATTCTTCTAAATCGAAATTTTGGATATTCCGTAAGCGCCGTTGCCATCAGCTTTGTAGTTATTGTTTGGTTTATAGTACATTCACAATATTATTTGTAGCATAGCATATGTAGTAGATATTTAGTGCATAATAAATTACTTAAACAATCAATCACAAATGTTGTTTTGTTACGCGAAAATTTATTACGTTTTTCTATTACTTAGTTAAACATATTTATACCATTATGTCGCATTTTTTCCATCGTAATTATTTTTGTTGTACACACATAAGGGTCTTTCGCTGTTTAGCTACATTATTTAATATATTTTTTGTAATTTTTTAAATAAACAAATTCGCTTGGCCTACTATTTAAAATTGTTGTAAGTTTATATTTGCTTTTGTGTGAATACGTATGCATGCATGCTTTATTTCTTCTTTCGCTCGTTTTCATTAGTAATTTTATTTTTCAAATGATCCTTGTAATCCAAAATATTACCCTTCCACTTCGTGACGGTTTCATTCTCACACACCCAAATTTCTTCAGCAACCTGCATATAGCGTTTTATATTGCAATTGATTAGATATTTGCTTCAGCAGTTTATTAACACACAATTATGTTATTACTCACCTGATTGATCAGTCTGAAATCGTGACTAACCAACACCATGCCGCCATCGAAATCATTGATGGCATCAGCCAACGCATCGATGGTTTCCATATCCAAGTGATTGGTAGGTTCATCAAGCAGCAGCAGATGTGGTACCTGCCAGGCCAACCAGGCAAACACAACACGGCAACGCTGACCATCGGATAGCTGACGGATCGGACAAACTTGCTGACGACCGGTCAAACCGTAACGGCCAATGATCTTACGCATCTCTTCTTTCTCCTTTACATCAGGGAATTCACGCATCATATACTCCAGCGGACTGGCATCCAAATCAAGCAGTTCATGCAAATGTTGATGATAGCGGGCAATACGTAAATGCGAATTTTTGCGTATCATACCGGAAGTGGGCACTAAGTCACCATACAAGAGTTTGAGCAGTGTGGATTTGCCTGCACCGTTGGGTCCTACCAAAGCCAATCGGGTGTCCAAGTCAATACCGAATTCCAAATTTTTGTAGATCCACGGTGTGTTTTCGTTGTAACGGAAACTGACATTCTGTACCATAATCACTGGCGGTGGCACAGTGCCGCAAGAGGGGAAATAGAAATTCAGCACTTTGTCATCGGTTACTTTTTCGGTTAAACCTTGCGCCACCATCTTGGCCAGCGTCTTCTCCTTAGATTGTGCCTGACGCGCCAATTTGGCGGAACCGTGACCGAAACGCGCTATGTAGTTCTTCATGTGTGCGATTTGATCCTGCTCCCAGTTGTATTGTTTCATCTGGTTCTCTAGCAGTTCCATGCGTGTGCGCACGAATGCCTCATAATTACCAGTGTAGTATTTTAGGCGCTTCTTGGTCATGTGTATGATGTTTGTGCAGACACCGTTGAGAAAATCTTGCGAATGCGAAATGAGCACAAGAATACGCTTATACTCTTTCAATTCCTCCTCAAGCCACACACAGGCATCCAAATCCAAGTGATTGGTCGGTTCGTCCAGCAGCAACAGATGCGGTTTGACGAAGAGCGCACGAGCCAGCGCGATACGCATACGCCAACCACCTTAAGTGCAAATCAAGTGTTAATTGAAGCCAAGAGCAATGGGTGTATTATTTTTTGTGCTTGTACTTACCAGAGAAATCCTTGGCTTGTTTCTGTTGCATTTCCTTGTCGAAGCCGAGACCGTGCAAAATGCGCGCCGCCTTTGCTTCAGCCTGATCGGCCGACATGTCGTCTAACCGTTCATAGATATCAATCAATTGTTCCTGAGCATCATCTTCGTCGCTCATTGCGAGCTCTTCGGCGAGTTTTTCCAACTTGATACGCTCCTCATCCACTTCCATAACACACTGTAGTGCGGTTTTGGTGGACGCTGGTATTTCGCGTGTCAAATGAAAAATATCAATATGTTCTGGTATAGGTACCTCACGGTTGCCCAACACTGCCAACAAGGACGATTTGCCGCAGCCATTTAAGCCAATTACACCATAGCGACGTCCACAATTCAACTCGAGCATAGTGTCCTGCAACAGCTCGGAACCGAAGAAAGTAATGGAAAAATTGGCTATTTTCACATCACGTGAACGTGGATGTACGGCCAATGAGCCTGTGCAAGAGCGCGCTTCGGCACTGATGCGTGCCTCCTCCTCCAGCTTGGCACACAGTTTCTCCTCCTCGGTCAATTCACGCTCCGGTGTGCCGTTTTGTGTTGGTTTCTTAGACGATGATATTTGCTGGATTTTCTTATTGCGTGCGTCCTTTTTACGCTGCGCATCGCGTTTCTTAGCATCAGAAGGCATTTTTGTTTTAACTTTCTTAAAACTTTCTTGACGTTTACAAATATCTACGCAGGCACAAATATTTTACTTTTAAAAAATAGTAAAAGAAAAAGTTGATTTTCGTTAATAAATTTGGACAGTAATTTTGACAAATTTAGCGAACGCTCACTAAATTTGAGTACGCACAGCTAACAGCTTTAAGAAGTAAAGAAAACTTAATGGAAAATATATATAAACGTTTTCGAACAGTTATACGAACCGCGGTAAATACATATAAATGCGACAAAGAGCTTCCACGTTTACTATTTGCTAACAAAAGCAGGCCTTTCCAAAGTTTTTTCCGCCGACAACGTTAGCAAAACATTAAACGAAGTATGTAACTATATCCGAACGCTTGAAGCAGACAAGATTAAAAGCTTAACCCTTCTTAAAAGCGACATATTTGGTGTCGTTGCTAAAACCTTCATTTCTATAAACGTTTAGCCATGTTTCCCCCTACTTGAAAGTTAATAAACCAAACGTTAGGTTTAAACAGTTGGATGATGCACCAATATTCATACATTTGTCTTTGAAATTTTATAGTAGCCGGAGCCACAACAACCATATTGCCGTACGGCAACAACAAGGTTATCTAAAACGCACATGTGCGCAAACAATTAGTGCCAAGTAGAAAGGCCAGAAAGGCGGCGATAAATAAGTAGGTAAAACGTAGCAAGCGAGAATGCAGAAACAAAGACGAACTGGCGGTGGATACATACGATGATAAATACATTTGGTTGAGTTATAATGGAAAATTACAGCAACTAAAATGTACAACATCCACACAAGTTTTCAGCACTTTGCTCAAAATACTTTCAAAATATTTTCTTTAATTTTCATCAATTTCTTTCAGCAAAACAATATATGCGTAGCAATTGTACATGCCGCCCGTGAAAATTCAATAATGTCGACGTCGCATTGTGAAAAGTTATGAAGAGACGTTGGTGGTGTGCAGGAACACAGCAGCGCCAGCGCATAGCAATAGTCCACACATTTTTTCTTTACAACTTATTTCATAATTAATTCGCATGAATTCCAAAGCTGATAGCTAACTGTGCTGAAAAACGTGTTCACTTGTATACCTACCAAAACTCTGTTTTGTCAGCTCCTTTATAGTTTACTATTATTAGAAAGGTGCCAATGTCGCCTAAATGTTGTGAATTTATGCTCAAATTCCGTTTATGGTTTAAATTTTCACGTGTTGAAAAAATGCCCCCGACAACAGCGAAATCACGACCGAGAACGAAAAAACTTTAAATCTAAAGACACTGTAAAACATATGTACGCAGCTGGTGGCAGTGCAGCCAAGTCGATGCTGCCATTCACAGAGTACGTTCAGTACTGAATAATAAACAGGGTGCACAAAGGATTTGGAAATGGATAATGTTATTTAAGCAATTGTAAATTATTAAAGATGAGTGATATCTAGTAATATCATTGTATATAGTTTATATATATAATTAAGGCAGCTTATGCAAGTATATATGATTAAAGAATAGTAATATTATAAATATTATTACTTGTAGTATATATGTGATATAATGAAGGTATCTTAAAAGTAATTGTGTAGAATTTTGCTATAGAAATATGTTAGTAACTTTGTCTACTGATATTTTATAAAGCTTTATAACAACCATTTTGCTATAATTTATGAATGGGAAGTGAATTTAATTATGTATTCCTTCTTTGTATATAATTACAATGAATGCTCTCTGAAATATATGGCTCGCAATGTTGTCCTATTAAAAAAATGCCTACATTTTGGCATTTCCTGCTACACTTCTCAATTATAATAAAATAAATATACTTAACTCTATTTAATTTGGCGATTTGCAATATACATTCAGAACAAACCAGCCATTCAGTTCAATGACATTGCATTGCCAAAAGAAGATAATACAGGCGCTACTGTCAGCACTCACAATTAAAGCATCAGAAAAAAACACAACAGAACCTGCCTACGACCATGGATACGCGTAAATAAGCTGAAAAGGAAAGCAAGCAGCGACAAGTTGCCGTAAATGGAAGTTTCCGGCATAGACTGGTGTCATCAGCAATAGCAGGCGGTGTAAATAAATATGCGCCAATGAAACACAGCTGCTTTGTAATTATGAAGCAACTAAACACAGCTAAGTAGTCAAGCTTGTTTGGCCACTGTTGCTGTCAACGGATATTACTCCACTTCCATCTACCATTTTACCATTTTCTGGTTATTCAGTACTTGTGTAGCGCTTGTGGGGGCGGCGGTTTTGCTCGGACAGCTCGTTTAACTCCAAACTACGGTTCGTTCTTACACAGACATCAACGCGTTCGGCTGAATCATAAATTTTTCAGTGAAAATTTTCACAAATTACAAATTATTTGACAAAATTAACAAACTCCAATTGGACTTTTTAAACAAAATTCTTGTGTGCAATAGAAAGTGAACGAAATTCGGAAAAGTCTAAGCGAAGAGGTGTGAAGAATAGTACAGAGTTTTACAGCAGTCTGTGGCACGGCTGTAAAAAAAAAAACGTAGGAAAAGGAAGGAAATAAAGTGTGAAGTGTAAAGAGCAGATAGTAGTAGTGGGTGGTAAAAGTGCAGTGTGGCATGCGGGACGCAAATGCTACACAGTGAAGTGGAAGTGCGTAAACGATAAAGGCTACGACGGCGAAGACAACGACAACGGCGAATGAATTGAATTGGAGCTGAGTGGGTGTACGAAAACGAGGAAGCAGTGCAATATATAGTAAGCAGACAAAGTTGAACGGGGGCATTTTGGAGTCGAAAGGAATACATTTTGGACGATTGGAGCAGAAATTGCTGTGAGAGTGAGTGTGTGGGAGGGCGAATTACGGGCAAATCGACGAAGAACGACAATTTAATAAAGCGGAAGAAGAGAAGAAGAATGCATTTATGAATATACGGCGAATACGTGTGTTAAAAGGCAAAAGGAAAATTATATTGAGAACTGGAGTAGAAGCAACAAAAAAAGCACAAGCGCACACATACAAATAGACGATGAACTACACCCAAAAAAGTGCTGCCAACGACAACAGCGACGCATAAATGTGAAAAAAAAAATAACATTAAAGTGCAGACGAAAAACAGGAATATTACAAAAATTAAATACCTACTGCACATTTAAGCACTAAAAGTGTGTGCCAGTGTGCGAGAGTTTCTATGTTGCTACAGCCTAAGGCATATTTATGTGTATATGTATGCCCTTGTGTGGGCATTGGCGTAGGAAATTAGTAATTGCACAAACGAAACGGAACCGAAACGCACATATGCTTAACCGTCGCACACACGCACACATACATAGTGCTGCATAGGTGTTTTAGGCATATAGCGGCCAAGCGTTCGTTAAGTGGCAGTGCAAGTTATACCTGTGCCACCCACACAAATGCGGCGCTGTGCAGCAAACTTCTGCCGGATACGCGAAAGCCAGCTTCCAATTGCAAACGCTTGATGCGCTGTAATTGTGTGTAGTACATGTAAAATAATTCGATTATCAAACGTACAAACATACTAACATACATACATACATATTTATATATGAATATTTGAGTTGTATTAATTTGTGCGCGTTGCAGTATTTGTTCGGTCGAAACTGTGTAGCATTTTATGCATTTTCGTGTTAACATTTTGAAATGTAAATTTACATATATGCATACAGTGCCGTTATTTTGTTTAAGAAAAATATAAGAATTCGTGTATTGTACGTGCCATAATTTTTGTACAAACCCCACCAAAGCGACCTACTCGACAGTTTTACTGCCACAACAACAACACTCGCACACTACTTATCGGTGGTTTTTGGTATTTTGTTTTGTTGGAATATGGATTGCAGTCTTGCAGAACAAAATTCCGTGAATTCTTTGGACGAAACTGTAAGTATATTATATACAGTCTATATGCATATTTTGCTTAAGAATGCGTATTATTAAAAGATGTTGATTGTTGGATACAAACAAACTGCCAAACATAAATGTGCATTTTTTATGTAGTTAAGTACATATATATTGCTATACAGATACCCAGTGAGAAAAGTAATGCAAATTAATAGGTAATAAACACAGAACAGAATTTGTTGGAAGACTTTGTGTGTAAAAATGTAAGAAATATATTTTTATAAATTACTGTTTTATAAAACAATTTTTGCAAACGTGGCGTATATTTGGGAGATTTTTTACGTAAAAATATTAATCTCTTATTAATTAATTGTAGAAAATGAAGGTAATACATTTTTAACTGTTATTTTATACACAGTGATTGTCATAGACTCTTCAATTTATCGGAAACCCAGTAGGTATTAAGGTGGGAGTGTAAAATGAGTTTTTTACTTCAATAGATAATAGTAGAAATAGTATTATTAAAAAATTTTATGAAAAAAATGCGTATGGAAAGATTTTTTACTTTTATTTAAAAGACAGGCAAAGTGGAAAAAAAAACAAAAATAATAAAATATTTTTGAAAAATTTATTAAAAAAAAATTTATATACAAATTTTATTTAAATTAATTTTGCCAATAGGCTTTCAAATTCCATTTACAGGGTGACTCCACTTTTACAAAATAGCAAATTTATAAAGAAAAATGATGAGAAAATGTATGCATATGTATGCACATGTGTGGAATAAATTCAAAGAGCCTTGGGGATTCAAAAAAAGTCAAAAATAATATTTTGAAAAATTAGCTGGATGCCTTTGAAATTAGAATAATAGGGCGATTTCGCATTTTATTGAAATTAATTTTTAAATTTTGCGAAATGTCTTTCAATTTAGAACATTAGGGCGATTCTTCTCTTATATTATGACTTTAAATCCAATTAGAAAAAATTAAAAAATATTTTCAATAATAAGGTGTAATTATTTAAATATTTTTTATATGAAAAAATGCAACTGTATTATCACACTTCCGACAGCAGATTTCAGCAGGCATTGTGCAAATATGTTTTTTCTGCATTTTCTTGTGTTTTAAATAGCGATAAGAATAAACAAATATATTTAAATTTACTCAATAATTTATTTTAAGCAGCATATTGAGTGCATGACTCAAAAAGTATGCAAACATAATCATAAAAGTGGTTGCGTATGTATAAAAATATATGCGGAGTTAATGGACTTTGCACAATTTTGTAAATATTTGCAGAAATTCGTAAGATATATATAATATATGTATGTATGTATATTGGTATTTCCTCTCATAGTGAGTGGCGTGAAGTGTGTGTGCTTTATTTATGGTTTTGCCGGAAGAGGTAAATAAATGGGCTAACTAAAAATTGTTTACATTTGCTGACTTCTTTTCTATTTTTAATTAAATTTCATGAAACATAATTTCTAATTTTAATTGTGCCGCAAATTGCCGGCCAAATTATTTTTTTTGTGTACTGATGCTCAGATTTATGATGAGTTTGTTATGTTTTGGTAAACTGAGCTTCTGCGTATAAAATATAGATTCTGAAGAGCCCGCGAAAAAATTAGACACAATTTTTCTTCCGAAGATAATTTCAAGAAAAGATAATTTTAGTCTTGTCGGTCTTCCCGTTTTTAGTTGAGTACTGAACTGCTATAGCGATAGAGAGAATTTTTCTTTACATTGTTTTCTTGGAGAGCAACTAATTTTTATCCAATGCTCAGCTGAGCATTCGTATGAGCAGATTTATGGTGAGTTTTGACGGTTTTATACTTGTATTTTTCAGAGAAACTGATTTTTATTTAATGATGCTCACATTTGTCAAGGTTTTCTTAATTTTTTTTCGAGAGAAACAAATTTTTATCCAATGCTTGGCTGATTATCATATTTTTGTTGATTTATAACAGGTTTCTAACCATTTTTCTTCGAGAGAAACTGATTGTTATCCAATGATTAACTGATTATTAGATTTTTGATGACTTTTAGCGATTTTCTCCAATTTTTCTTCAAGAAAAACTAATTTTCATATTTATCAAGATTTTCTCACATTTTTTTCGAGAGAAGCAAATTTTTATCCAACGCACGTCTGATTATCATAGATTTTTTACATTTTTTCCTCGAGAGAAACAATTTTTTTTAGTGATGCCCAGATTTGTGGCGGTTTTCTCTAATTTTTCTTCGAGAGTAACAAATTTTTATTCACTGCTCAGCTGATTATTAAATTTCTGATGACTTTTATCGATGTTCTCACATTTTTCTTCAAGAAAAACTAATTTTCATTTAATGATGCTCATATTTATCAAGATTTTCTCTCATTTTTTTCGAGAGAAACAAATTTTTATCCAATGCTCGTCTGATTATTATAGTTTTTTTTTAATTTATAACGGATTCTCATATTTTTTCCTCGAGAGAAAAATTTTTTTTTAGTGATGCCCAGATTTGTGGCGGTTTTCTCTAATTTTCCTTCGAGAGTAACAAATTTTTATTCACTGCTCAGCTGATTATTAAATTTCCGACGACTTTTTTCGATTTTCTCACATTTCTCTTCGAGAGAATCTAATTTTTAATTAACGATGCTAGATTTCTAAGCGTTTTCTCTCATTTACTTCGAGAGAGAGAGAATTTTTATTTAATGATGCTCGGATTTATAAAGGACTTCTCACATTTTTCTTCGATAGAAACTAATTTTTATCTAATGTGTAATTGATGGTCAGCTGAATATTACATTTTTTCGTCTCTATTATGCATTCTAGCGATGCTATTTGGATAAATTACTCATTTATTATTTTTCTCTGAAAAAAGATTTCATGCTGGCAATCGCTTCAGCGTTCGTTAAGTACTTTATTGTCTGACTCAATAACTTTTCCAACACGCTCACGCATATATCTGTATGTTTATATGTATGTTTGCATGCATTTTCCAGCAACAATTTTCTTTCTTATACTTTACAGTTAATAAATCTGCTGATCTCACAATTTCATTACCTTTTCGTAAACGTGTTTTCACCTTCACACACTTAATTTATCGGCAGTGAGAACGAAGAAAAAAATCGTGTTGCACACAAAGTACAAAGTCGCCAATTGCACACTAAGGCAACAACAATTCTTGCAGTTATTGCTTTTGGAAATCATTTACCATATATACATACCTATTATTTGGCCAACATATGGTTGCCACTGCAATGAGTTGGCGTCCTTTTGTGCATTTCAAGGATCCGCCAGCATGTGTGCGTGCACCTACGACAATAAAGTAATACCTGAGGCAGACTGCACAAATATACAAACAAACATACATACATTCATATATTCCAAAAAACAAAAAAGAAAATATAATAAATGTCTATAAATTTGTTACACCATGAGGGGGTTGAAAATTGTGGCTTGAGCATGCATTCACATTCGTCACTCGCGTGTGACTTTCTCTTTTTCGGAAAATTCCTTTTTGCCACGAAAATGTGTTGAAAACTTGGTAGAATTTTTCACATCTAATATTTTTAAGGTAAACATGCATTTAGTTGCCACGGTCAACCAGTTGGAGCAAACTTGTATGTATATTTGCTGCCTTGTGTGCGGTATGAGTAAACAATGAGTCAGTTGTTGAGAAATGTAAACAGAAAGTCGGGAATCAAACATTTCTAATGCACAAAAAGCTTCTACAAAGCAAATTAAAGTGAGTTTCTTCCATTGCCTTGGAGATAAAATATTTTTCTTATTACTGTATGATTTGTGCTTGAAGTATATTATATGTATAACGGAAATATTTTGCAAAAAAAAAAAGATAACAATAAACAAATCTCGTGATATCAAGTACGAAATGTAGAAATCTTTTCTTGAAAATTATTTCTAAATTATTTTTTTTTGTCGAGCGAATTTAAGTTACTACCTCCTAGAAAGTCACAAACATTTTTTCCAAAGATTTTCGTGCAAAATACGCAAATAAACAACGGAACCTTTCAAATGATGCCAATGATATCAATTTGAGCAAATTTGAACAACGTAAGCGGTTTTAACCTCACTTTTGAAACACAAATATTCACAAACATTTTCTCCAAGGATTTTTGTGCAAAATACGCAAATAAACAACAGAACCTTTCGAATGATGCCAATGATGTCAATTTGAGCAAATTTGAACAACGTAAGCGGTTTTAACCTCACTTTTGAAACACAAATATTCATGCTTGCGTACCAAATTGTATCCAGTGACGATTCAATAGAGTTTTTGATTTACTGATATGGTCCAACAAACGATAATGACGCGTATACCTCGCTTAAATATCAAAAATTTCCACTGAAAGTGCCAGAACATAATATACTAAGTATAATTATTTCCTAGGTGAGTTTATCCATCAAAATTATTGCATAGTTTTCGTAAAATATGCCAATAAATAATAACAAAGACTTCAAAATGATATTTGAAGTTAATTTAGTAAAATAAGTAGGTTTTAAACTCAGTTTTGAAACGCAAATAAACAGATTAAATAGCTTCTAGGGAGGATGAAATGTTTGACTGTCAGCTAAATTAGAAAATCGATAATATCTCTACCTAGTTTGAAGCTCTCAAATTTCGAGTTGAAATGTTAGACCAGCATTTATTTTTTTTTATATAAAAAATAATTTTATAATTAAAAAAAAAATTTTCTAAGTTTTCTAATTTTTTTTTTTTGGCTTCCGGAATTCATAACTACTACTAAAAATAATTTACGAATTGTTAAAAAAAAATTATTTAATTTATATAAAAAAAAAATTCATGCTACTTTTTGACATAAAAAATTATAACATAATTAAAAAAAAAAAGAATTTGGCATAAAAAACTATAACATGAATTAAAAAAAAGAATTTAGCGTAAAAAATAATTTTTTAAGAATTCCTTTTTTTAAAAAAATAAAAATATAAAAAATGCATTTTTTAAATTCAAGATAATTTAAAAGGAATCCTTAAAAAAGCTTTTAATGTAAAAAAATATGTAATTTAAATAAAATAAATTTGTGTTATTTTTTGGCATTAAAATTTTATAATTCTAAAGTGAATTAAAAAAAGAATTTGCCGTAAAAAAATATTACAATATAATTTTTTAAGAATACTTTTTTATAAAAATAGTAATATAAAAAATTCATTTTTTTTTTTTAATTTCGAAATTATCCAAGATTTTAAAGAAGTTTTTAATATAAAAAAAATTTAATATCTTGAATGAAAAAAATTTGAGTTAATTTTTGGCATTAAAAATGCCTTAATTGTAACAGGATAACAGGAAAAAAAATTCACATAAAAAATTATAAAACTATTTATTTAAGAATACTTTTTTATAAAAATATCAATTAACAAAAATTATTTATTTTTTAATTTCAAAATTATATAAGAGAAATTTTTAAAGAATTTTTTAATAAAAAAACTAAAATAATTAAAAAAAAAATTGTTGTTTTGCTATTAAATTTCTTATTTATGTATGTAATAGGCATTTTTAAGCATTTTCTTATGTAAAAATAATAATTTAATTGAAATAAAACAATTCTTGTCTTTTTATGGCATAAGAAATTCTTAATTATGGAAATTGAATTTTAAAGAATTTTTCTTATGTAATTATGATTTTTTAAATCAGTTTCATGTATTTTGCTTCGTTTTATAGGTCGCTACGCTTTTAGAGACATACATATGAATGTACGTACATATGTACATATATAATATATTGTGTATGTATATATAAATGTATGTATGTATGCTTGAAAATTTCTGCTTCAAAACGTAAACAAAGAAAATATATTACCAACAAATTACTCACGCACCCAATCAATCTTGAATAACTCATTTAAATTTTAGTTCTTTTATTTAAATTATTAATCATCTGTCAAACGCGCAAATCAAATTCTTTTTTAAAATTCATTCACATACACATACGCAATCCTTTGTTTGCATTTCTCATATTTGAAGTACATACTTATATGCATACTATACATACTATGTACGTATGAATTTACATATGGTTATAAGTATGTATGTATATTTTTTATATGTATTTGTACGTGTGTGCGTGCTGGCAGCACTCTTATTTCACTTATTTTCACCTAAATGTTTCTACCTTTTGTTTTCATACGCTTGCAGTCGAGTTTTCTCTATTTCTTGTTGGATTCCCTATTTTCAGTTGCCCATACTGGCATACACACATACTCGCACATTCATTTCCTTCCTTTTCTAATTCTGCTGACATTATTTCAACGGGCACAATACACAGCGCTCATGTTGTTGCTATTATTTTTATGTTGCTTGCAAACGTCATATTTACTGTCATCGCTGTAGTTGTTGTTGCTGTTGACGTTTTTGTTGCATTATTGAAAAGCTTCGGCCCGGCCCGACGCGGCTTAGATGGCTAGATAAATAAATAGTAGTGTGTTCATTGAATATGCAGCATTCGTCGCTGCCGTGACATCAAAGTTAAGTAAATATCTTTGTGTGTGTGTGTGTCTGTGTCTGTACACGTTGGAAATGCATGCAGTAAAAAGAAAAACATATTGGTTTTGAGCAATGAGGTATATGGGACGTGCGCACCTATCCATCCAACAAGTCATCCATCTGCTATAAGGTATCCATAAATATGTATGTATATATACCTAGATATATGTATATATGTACATATGTGTTTTTGTAGAAAAGTGCACTTTGGATTTGCCTGTTGGCTGGTCGATTGGTTATTGCTGCGGCGGCGTCAGCGGGGTATGCAGCGCCATGTGGTGTATGGCATTGTGTTTGTTGTAGGAAACGTGAGCGCTGCCATATGTTTTGAGGCCACACGGGCGATTTGCTGGATTTTGTATCGTTTATTTGCACATACAAATAGATTTAAGTGAGTGAGACAGAGGGAATAAAATTCTCTTAACTGCATCAGCTCTAAAGATTTGTTGATGATGTTAATTTCGTCCAGTTACTTTTTCGGAGAAGTTTGAGAGAAAAATAATTGCAGAATTTTCGTATTAATTGTAGTTTAATAATTTGCCTTTCGATTCCCACTCGCTTTGTTAAGCGAGCATTAAAATTTTCTATTAATTGGTATCGGTTGTAAATCCTTTATAAAGAAGTCTTACTTAGCGAGACTCATTTGCAGACAAAACAGGAGAGAGGCCGAAATGCGTGAGTGCGAAGAGCTTGACAAGCTGGACAGTCTAATAGCAATGTCTGAAGCACAACAAAGCGGCGGGGGATTGCCGGCCGAGCTATTCAAATATGGCGGCGAAGAACTGATAAGGAGCATGCCTCAGCTTCTTTGTAAAAAATGGTCGGACGAAAGCATCCGAATTTAAGTGTACTTGCCCAATCCATGATGTGCATACTCGTATAAGGTTCTATCGAGCGTACTGTGTGAAATATCAAAGCCCACCGTCAACAAATGATTGGACCTTATCAGTATGGCTTTAGGCCTGGAAATTCAATAACTGACCAGATATTCACCATGCGTCAAGTCTTGGAAAAGACCCGTGAAAAGAGGTTCGACACTAACTATCTCTTCGTCGATTTCAAAGCTTCCGTTATGTCTGAGTTTGATATCTCCGCAAAACTATTTAGTATGTGTAAACTTATGGTACGTTGAGCAATACCAAAAGCTCCGTCAGGATAGGAAAGGACCTCTTCGAGCCGTTCAATACCAAACGAGGTTTCAGACAATATCTCGTGTCATCTAACAAACAGTCGTCGCTCTCGCGACTTGGCTCCCACGTCAGTATTGAAAGTCATTACTTTGGAGTCGAAGGGTTTATTAAATTTGTCACGAAATTTGTGGCACCCAGAAGTATATATAATATATATACTTTGTAAATGATCAGGGGGTGTGCAGCTGAGTCGTTTTCGCCATTTTCGTTTGTCGGTCCGTCTGTGTATATGCGAAGATACTTTTTAGGCAATTGTAAAGTTCGATCCTTGATATTTTGTGGTTATTACAAGCATTAACGTAAAATAAATTGTTAAACTATGTATTTATCATGAGTCTTAAAATATCCTAGATGACAGTACCGAATGTCAGGCTTGTGGTTGTGGTAGAATCCCAACATGAGTTTGAAATAAACCCTGGTTTTCGAAGAATTTAATATGTGGCAAATCAATGCGTATAACGGAAACTCAAGCATGTGATCAACAAATTAATAAAATCTGAGGCATTTTACAGCAGATCTTGACAAAACCAGCATATTGGTAGTTTAATTCAATTACAAACCGCTAGTGTGTGACTAAAGCGCGAGACGCTGTTATTATTAAGAAGGCTGAAGGGCTTGCAATATCAGAGATACGTTGACGCTTACTCTTTGTGTTTATTATAAAGTCATAATATATCCCGCCGGCTAGTTTTCGAGAAAGCTAAGCTGGTGGTTGTTCTTGGAATCATACACAATTAATTGAAACCGGTTAAATATCGGTTATTATGCGGAGAGAGGAACGAATGTGATACAGAAGTTGCTTAGGAAACGATTCTCAGCTTGATTAGTTTCCTAGTAATATAAAAGAAGAAGAATAAAAAATAAAAGGCGCACTTATGTCAATAAAACAATATTTTATAATAAACTTAATATAATAAGTATATTCTTCTTATATTAAGTTTATTTTAAATATTGTTATCTTAACATAAGTTTGTTACTGCGAATATTTTTGCCATATTATGAAATCAACGAGTCTTAAACCTTTTACAAAAACATTTTTTGTTTCAGAATTTAACAAAAATAAAAAAATAGTTTTTATATACATATGTAAATATGATAAAGTTTTGAGCAGCACTTACCAAGAATATGCAGCGATTTGCTGTAAACAAAAGAAGAAGTTTGCATTAGTTCAGATAAAAATGTCTCTAATTTAACTGTAAAATAGAATTTAATGATAATAATGTAAAAAGTTTGGTTTCATTAGGTTATTTTTAAAATCTTTATATAAATAAGTTGCAAAAAAAGTTTCATCAAAATAATGTAAAGAAAAGAAATTTACATTATTTGGTAAAGAATTTAATACATAATTTTTTAATTATTTTTGAAAAAGTAATTGATTAAATTAGAGTAGAGGAAACGTTTTAACCTACGTTGCCATGTACAAACATATGTTCATTAACAATAAAAGTGCTGCCAAGTCAAAGTAATTGTGTCAACACACCTCAAACTCTGCACAGCCGTTGATTTAGGCTGTAAACACACGTTGTTTCAACGCATGACAAGCTAAGAGTGGTGACTATGACTTTAAAATTGACTTACATACGTGCACAATTATTCGTTTTTTTTTTTTTAATTTTCTAGTCACATAAGCTGCTAGCTTTTTCTATTTTTTCGCTCTTATTTCAACTTTGCTTTTGTGTACTGCGTTGTGCTCAGTCACGTCGAAGCATTTAGCCACTGTTGCTGCTTTTTCACTCACTGACTTTACCTTTTGTTTATTTCCACAATTTTGTTGTTGTACGTTGATGTTTGCGACAGCCGCTACTTCGTGTGATTTGCTGTGTCACTCGGTTGCCACATACAAATGACTTCGTCAGCGCCATTTAGTTTGCTATGTCACTTTACTTGTTGTTACTGTAATGCGCTGCTGACATTCGCTGCGTGCTGCGCTGTTCTGTCGCCGCTAGCTTTGCGACTTGCTTTTGTTGCTGCTGCGGTGGAGCATTTCTGCTGACTAGCGGAGCTCACGCCGTTTAGTGCACGAACGAGCATAAATAAACGCAAAACAAACGAGCTAGTGAACGGACGTCGGCATAACGATTGCACGCGAGCGCAACAACGAACGATCAAGCAGTTAAAAAGCAAAAACGCATGCAAGCAACAAAGTAATATATAAACGAAGTGTGAGCGACGGGAGTGCAGCTTTTATTGCATTTTTATTAAAAAATAATTTTTTTATATTTGCTGTTTTTTGAAGACATGTGGTGTTCAAGTCTTTAAAACTTAATAAAATGAAATGCAATAATTTATTTATGTGCTACACTTAGCGTAGGAACAAAGAAACGACATAAATTGCTGGACAATAATAAAGAGGAAAATTAAGTGGCAACGAAGTTTTATTACAAGTGCGCCTACAAGGGTACATGCATAATTACTACATATATGAAATATATAAAAAAGTAACGTTTTTTTTTTGCAAAAACAAAATAACAAAAAGCGAAAATAAAAACTAAAAATAATAACAAAAAGCATAAAGCAAACCATAAAAGCAATAATAAAAGTGCCTTAATTTTTGTGCATGTGCATTTATGATGATTAATGATATATATTTTTTCCAACAACAAAAAAGTGTTTTTCAATTTAATTGCTTTTTGCATAAAATTATATGCGGTTTTACAACAATAGCAGCAAAGTTTATTTAAAAGCAGTAACTAAAGTGCAAATAAAGGCAAAAAAAAAGCAGTTAACAACAACAGCTGTTGGTGAAAAATCAATGCAACTAGCAGCAGCAGTGGCAGAGTCAACGCCGCAACAACAACACTAGCAAAAAACACCGCACTAAAGTGACAGCAGTAGTGCAGCGGTCGTGGTTGTGACGTCGTCAGGCGTTGCTTTATTCGTTTTAATAGCTGTAAGTACGACAAATGCCGGTTCTAGCAAAGGCAGGCATAAAAAAAAAAAATACAGGAAAACAATAAAAAAAAGTAAAAAATATAGAAATAAGTAAAAAAAATACAAGAAAGAATTTCAATAAAGAAATTACGAGAAAAAAAATAAAATAAAAAATATAGAAAAAAAATTATTTGCGCTCTCACTACATTTTAGTAGCATTTCATACAAATTCTGCAGCCATTTTTACTTATTTACACGCTTTTAACGCTTATTTTAACCCGCTTGTTTGCATTATGTGCAAGTGTGACATTCAGGCGGCGAGAATAATTAAAAAGTAAATTAAAAATGAAATAGGCACACAGCAATAAAATAAAATGGCACAGGCCGCTCGCATGCCTGGCCTGCCCGGCTCGTGCCGGGGCTGTTTGGCTAAAGCTAAGTTAAGCTGGCGGCAGCACGCCGCATAGCCACCGCCGCTGTCGTCGTCGTCTGTTCATTACCCCAAAAGCGACGACATACATAAATTAAAAACAAAAAAAAAAAAAAAACGAAATAAACTGTAATGAAAATGGCAGAAGAACGCGCATTCACTTATGCTGACAAGCAGACTACAAGTACGTGTACGAAAAACACTGGCTTCTGGCGCTGTTAGTAGCCAGCCTTGCTTGCAATGTGCTTTTCGGACGTTGTCAGCGGTGCTGCGGTGAAGTGGCGCGTTGCCAGAGCGGTTGGTGGTGTTAAGTGCCAGAATAGATAAACTCTCCTTCTTCCCGGCATTTTCAGGTGGTTTGTATGGTTGCGAATTTTTGGTATGAAATCTTGTCAGAGTTGTTGGTTGTTCTTTTGTTGATCGATTATTATTTAAGCATATACATACATATGTATATTTTTCTAATTATTGCCTATGGAAAGGTCAACCCAATCCATCTGCCATTCGCAAATTCAAAATTTCAAAGGCCTAACATAAGTAGGCGACGAAGCTAGAGTGAAAGCAAATTCATAAGTATTTCCAGTATTCCAACAATACCTATCAGTACATTAGCAGCGCCTGGCAGTAGACTAATATTTAGATTAGACTTTCAACTCCGACAACCCATATCGGAAATAATGACTGTCGCAGTCACTGTGTTTGTTTGCGTTGTAGTGGCAGCAACATTCTTGAAGTAATTTTGAGGAATGCTGTTGAGTTTACAATCCGTGGCTGGTTAAAAATTCGGTTCCGTTCTCGTTATGTAGATCCGACTGTCTTGGAAACGGGCAGTCAGTTTAGTAACTCATCAATTTATGTTCTACGGAGATATGTATAACGAAATGTGACCTTTGCCACAAATAGTTTCAACATTCTTTAAGTTTTGAGGTTATGTCGCATATCTCTTTGATGCTCTTTACATATTTGTTAAAGCCACTAAAATCTTACAAGTATATAATGTCCATGTACATAAGTGAATTTTGGGCTCCAGCTACATCGGCTAGGTCTAAAGGGTTAATGCCTTAACTGAGTCCCATTATTTCTTGATTGCGTTTGGAAGTCTTACACACATATTTACGTTTTTTAATCATACATCAATCTTTCATTGTCTTCGCACCCACTAAAAATCATAAAAAAATAAATATCTTGCACAAATTGTCGATTTTTAATTAATTTTCGCGTTCGTTTTTTCGAAATTAAATTTTGTATATCTGCTGTCTTGCAAATTAAACGCTTGAAGTGCGCTTTAATGCCGTTTCTTCAAATTTAATTTACCGTTTTTTGTATTATTATATGTTTTTTATGCCCTGCACAGTGTTTGTCCGTTTGGCTGTCTGTATGTTAAACGCGATTTAGACAGTTTTCGAGTTATCTTTCTGAAATTGTGCATCCAACCTTTTCTTCCCAAGAAGTTGGTCCTGTGCCGGAATCGCCAATATCGGACCACTATATCATTTAGCTGCCGTACAAAGTGAGCGATCAAAATCAAGTCCTTTTATTAAAAACTTTATTATTTCACAAGACATCTTCACGAAATTTGGTACAAATTATTATCTAAGGCAGCGCTACAATTTTCGAAGAAATTGTTCGGATCGGACTACTATAGCATATGGTTGTCATACGAATTGAACGATCGGTATGGAGTTCTTGTTCGGATTTTTTTTATTTTACAATAAATATATCTTTATTCAATTCGACATGGTTTAATGTCAAAGGCAACGCTACAATCTCCGTATAAATTATTTCGTTCGGAACACTTTATGCTTTAGCTGCCATGCAAACTGAACGTTGAAAACCAAGACTCAGTTTTTATACACTTTTATGCTATAAGCAATCCACCTGTGAAGGGTATTATAGCAACGCTGCTGTCCAGTTAAGGTTTTTGCTGGTTTCATATACTTTTTTTTTTTGATTTTCTTCATTTAAAATTTTCGGAATTATCCACACAGTTTTTTATTGCTTACGCCGCTCTATTTTATTTGCATTATTTTTCGATTACACCATTTTTTGCTGGTTTGCATTTTATTTTTGCTGCCGCTTTATTTGTTGCCCTATGTTGTTTGTGTATTTTTGTTTTCGTTTAATTTAAAAATTCATGCGCTGCACTATTTCTCCGGTTGTTGGTGTTTTCGCTTGAATTTGCTTTGTTTTCGTCGACAGCGGCTATTTGCCAGCGCTGCCTTCATTTCATTACTGAATAAACGGTGGTTTTATATTTATTTGCCTGTTGCGTTATTTTTGGGCCAACATGCCGAGTAAATGTGTATATATGTATGTATTTTTGGGCTTATAGAAACCGAGAAAATTCTCATTAATTTGCTTGCACACGTTCGTCAAATATTTGCGCAGCAGCAGCAGCGTCGGCGCCGGCGCGCACATCAGCCATTCACACCAGCCCATTAGCTGTGAAGTCAATAGGAGCAAAATAATCCAGCCAAACTAAGTCAGCCATCCATCTCCAGACATTCAACCGGGCCGGGCAGTCAGTCATTCATACAAATAAACTTAGCATACAAACATGTGAACATGTGGGCAACCAAGCAAGTCAGTCAGTCAATTTGTCAGTGCGTCAGTGCGTCGTTGAGTATTTTTTGGTGCATGTATTTATGCATGTCCAAAACGCTGACCGCCTTACAGCTGACGAACGCCTTCGCGTAAAATCATCGTTAGTGGTCCCTGTCGCTGCTGCTGGCCAACGGCGGCATAAACTCTTTTTATACCCTGAACAGGGAGTATTAAGTTTGCTACGGGATTTGTAATACCCAGCGGGAAACATCGAAGACCTTATGAAGGGACGGTAAGGGTTGTTTGTTTTGTTGTCGAGGTCATCTAACGGTAGGCCCAAGAAACGTACTGTTTCGACGGGGTCGGACCAAAGGGAGGGGGGTGTTAGATGGGTAGGGCTTGTAGGGCATGCAAAGAGAGAGCCAGTGTCATGCGGAGACTCGTTGCATGCAGGACATATGTACATTAGGTATGTCGGGGTCGATTCTGGATAAGTAGGAGTTTAACCAGCTACAGTATCCAGAACGAAGTTGCGCTAGGGTCACTCGCGTTTCTCGCGGCAACTGAAGCTTCTCGTCTGCAATAGGTGGTGGTTTGACTCTAAGAACGCCATTACTCGGTGAAGTGTTATGGCTCCACTGTGAATGCTGTCAGTGCCTGTCGATAGTTTGTTCATTAGATGACCTCGCGACAACGGCAAAAACCTTACCATCCTAACGGGGATTAAGCAAACCGTTAACAACAACAACAACAAGACCTTATGAAATGAATATATGTACATATAAACAATCACCGTCACGAGCCGAGTGGACTTATATTATATTATATCTGACTTTATATCCGTTTGTTTATATTTAGACGAATCAGTCCCATAATTTTTGAGAAATGGATCTGAAACTATGCACACGTCCTTTCCTCTCCAAGAAGCTGCTCATTTGTTGAAACTGCAGATATCAGTCCTCTATAACATATAGCTGTCATACAAACTGAGCTTTCCAAATCAAATTTTTATATGGAAAACTTTTTTATTTGAAAAGATATCTTCCCGAAATTTGTCATATAATATTGTCCAAAGAAAAGCCACAATCCCCGAACAAATCGTTCAGATCGGTTCACTATAACTTATAGCTGTCATACAAACTGAACGATCCAAATGAAGTTCTTGTATGAAAAACTTTTTTATTTGAAAAGATATCTTGACGAAATTTGGCATACGTTATTGCCCCAAATAGCGGTATAATTTCCGAACAAATTTTGCACATAAAAAAGCTGAAAAAAAGGGTTTCCCAAAACAAGTTATTGTATGGCGAGTTTTTTTTATTTGTGAAGGGTATTATAGCTTTGGTGCAACTGAAGTTAAATTTTTTTTCTTATTTTAATTTCTTTTAATTACATTACATTAACTGCTACAACAACAACAGCAAGAGGAGAGCAAATAAGCATGGTCAGCACATACCATTCACCCTTTGCTCAATACAAAAATAAAAATGTACATACATACATAAATACATACATATGAACATATGTACAATTTATATATTTTCAATACTTTACTGCTCCACCAAGTTCTCCACACCGCGCACCTTCCGCCGGCAGCCGCTGGGATCTTCCGCATTGCTTGTGTCGCACATTTGCCGGTCGATCGCCTTACATATTTGCTGCCTGTTATAAACATACATATGCACATATGTATATGCTTTACAGCTTCTACATCGCCGTAGTGATTTCACATCCACCACACAACACGTACATATTAAAACATACATATACATACATATGTAATCGTATAATGTTATCCCCTCCCCCGTGCGGCAAGCTTAAAGTACTGAAATATTTACTATGGCACTTTATTACGTATTGTTGTTGTTGCTGTTATTTTCCATAGTTTTTGTTGTTCTTCAGTCGCCATGATCTGCTTTATATTCTGCGCCCCATATGTATGCCATACATACATACATACATACATACATACATACATACATATGCACATATGTACATTCATATATTTTCAATACTTTACTGCTCCATCAAGTTCTCCACACCGCGCACCTTCCGCGGCAGCCGCTGGGCTCTTCCGCATTGCTTATGTCGCACATTTGCCGGTCGATCGCCTTACATACATGTATGTATGTATTTGCTTTTCTGCTGCCTGTTACAAATATACATATGTACATACATATGCACATATGTATGTATATGCTTTACAGCTTCTACATCGCCGCTGTGATTTCTATGCACACACACGTACATATATACATACATATGTAATCGTATAATGTTATCCCCTCCCCCGTGCGGCAAGCTTGAAGTAGTGAAATATTTACTATGGCACTATTATGTATTGTTGTTGTTGCTGTTATTTTCCATAGTTTTTGTTGTTCTTCAGTCGCCATGATCTGCTTTATATTCTGCGCCCCATATGTATGCCTCCAAACGCACTCGTCTCCCCCAGTTAACAGCAGTTCACGATCCATACCGCAGCAAGCATGGCAAATACATTCATACATACATAAATAAATAGTATGTAGATTCTCTCTTATAAGATTTCTGCTCCGCATTCGTACACTTTTTCAGCGTGCTCCATTTCTTCCGATTGCCTTTCATATATTGTATTTCTTGCGGCTTTTCAGTTTCATTCGTTTGCTGGCTTTTTACATACATATGTTGCCGGTGTTGTTGTTGTTGTTGCAACTCTAGGCTGCTGTAAATATTTTATTGTCGCTGTCAGCCGCGAGCGTCCATTTCCGTTTTGTATTTGGTTGGCAGCGCTGGCGCAAGCGAAAGGGTGCGCGTGTGTGTGAGAGAGAGAGCGAGAAAGAGCCAACTTACTTCTCGTTGTAATGTTTCATATTGAAATACTGGCGGTTAGATGATCTGACGAAATCCACAACACATAAAACAACAATAAAAATATGGAAATTTTGATGAATAACTAGACGGCAATTATGCACTACGTGCCCCCCGTCTCCCGCCACAAACTCATATGTGTTGTTGCCTTAGGAAAAATACTGTCGTTCTGCTCAAAGCTTATTTTGTTCCTTGTCACTACACCCCGCGCACCGCTTTGTTGTAATTTGTACCATTTCCCGTTGAATTTTTGCAGTTGTTGTAATACATCGACTTTCAGTCGCGCTGCTGCCATTGCCGTTCGTCACGTTCAATTAGTCTATTTCGAAAATATGTAATGTATGTATGTAATGTTGGTTTATAAGTATATTTGAATTTATAGTTGTGTGTGCGGCATGTTGTTGTAATACAGTTCCCTTCGAATTGTTGCTAAATGAGATTTATTACTAAATTGCTCTTGTAGGGCTAAAACGCTTTCAGATTGAACAAATACACACATATATTTAAAAAATATATATACATATGTATGTGTGTGTATATACATACATACATACATGTATTTACATATGTATGTACATATATGTTCATAGTTTTCAAGCTAATCGCAAACGCTTTCAAATGTGCACTGTGTTCCAACACGTACGTTCGCGGAAGTCAACATAATCTTTCTAGAATGTTTCCAGATACCATTTACGAGTATGTATGTACATATACACACGTATAAAATTCCACCTCTCACTAATTTTGCTATCCAAAAGGTGAAATTACCGTAATCAGCAGCCGTTGGAGTAACATGAAGCCATGCGCTGATTTTGTAGGTGCTCGCTGATCTTGAAAAAAGTTGTTTCGTGAATCAAAACAAAAATAAAATAGCTGGAAATTTTCTATTAGTGGTTCCAAATACTGAGATATGCGTAAAAAAAATAATTTTTGAAAAGAAAGAAGAAAATATGTAAAAAAAAAATTCAAAAAATACATTTTTGAAAAAATTCAAAACTTTTTTTGTAAAATTTGAAACAATTTTTTTTTTGAAAAACTATTTTTTAAAAATTCGAAACCATTTTTTATTTATTTTTACAATAATTATTTTCTAGAAAAAAACTGATAAATACGCTGCAAGTTTACAGTTTCTTAATACTTTTTTTCGAAAACTGATTTTCGAAACTTCTACTTTAGAAAAAAAAAAACTAAAAACAAAATTAAAATAGTTTCGAAAATTGAGCAATAGAAGGTTGTGTTTTTTTTTTGATTTCGAAAGCGGATTTTCGAAACTTCAATTTAGTAATAATTGAGAAAAATAAGATAAACTCAAGAATTATTTTTCACAATAATTATTTTCTAGAAAAACTGTATAACTACGCTACAGAGTTTACAGTTTCTACTTTAGAAAAAAAAACTAAAACAAATTAAAATAGTTCGAAAATTGAGCAATAGAAGGTGTTTTTTTATTTCGAAAGCGATTTTCGAACTTCAATTAGTAATAATTAAAAAAAATAAGATAAACTCAAGAATTAAACACCAGAAGTTTGCAGTTCCGTAATACTGATTTTCGAAATTTCTATTTTAGAAAAAAACTAAAAAATGAGAATAGACTTAAAAATTAAACACTAGAAGTTCACAGTTGTTTTTTTTTTATTTTCGAAACCTGATTTTCGAAACTTAAATTTAGAAAAAAATTATGATAATTTCGAAATTTAACACTAGAAATTTAAAATTTTTTGATTTTTCAAAAATTTCGAGACCGTATTTTCGAAACTATAATTTCTGAACACTCGAAACTTCTATAGTTATTGTTATTTCATTTGAGTAATAGTATAAATAATTTATATTATAACTAATTTAAGATGTTGGGTTATGTGGTGGAATGAAAAATTCACCACAAACATATGTACATATGTATGTATAAGAAGAAAGCCAGTTTCTTGTGTTCTGAAGTGATCACTGCACATACTACACACATATGTACATATGTATGTATATATTGGAAAATGTTCCACGAGCGGGAGAACAAGCTTATAAATGAGGTACATACATACTATGTATATCAACTAAATTTATGTTTTCCCTATGAGTGAAAATCTAAAATAAAAGTTTAAGGACCAGAGTATGATAAAGAACTGCATATCTTTTAGAAATAAAAAAATTCAAAACGAGAAAAAAAACCACACGAACGATATTGTCTACAAGGTAGATCGCCTATAAAAGCTTATAAATTACCGTTAATCGTCTCCAAATTCTCGAATTCTCACAATAAATTCGTTATAAAGGCTTAAGGTAGAAAAATAATTAGAATGACTAACGCGTATTGTGATATAAAACGAACAATGCAATAAAATAATTGAGAATTTTTCGTACAAAACATTTTTCGAAAATTTCAAAAAATATGTTGTTGAAAAATTCAAAACAAATTTAAAAATCTGGAATATTCGAAAAATACTATTTTTGAAAAATTCTAAGAATATATTTTCGAAAAATTTAAAATTTTTTTTTTGAAAAATTGTGAAACTATATTTTTTTTTTGAAACTCAAGCCGATACCATTTTTTAATACAAAAAAAAAAAACGAGGAAAAGAAGGTAAGTGCATGGAAGAAACCTCATAAAAGTCTCTTTCATGCATTTACTTCCTCTACTTCCAAAGCTTTATAAGCTCTTTCCATTGCTAACAACATAACCTCAAAAAACTCATTGATCTTAAACGCCAATGAAATTAATGCTTTATTTTCAAATCGTTTACGCACGAACTTAATTGCTTATCATCCCCAAAACATATGCGCCAATCGATTAAATTTTTCCCAACACAAAAAAAGTACAACAAAAAAACAATACGAACACGATCTGCACGCCGTGACTCGTTGTTTCCGTCGCCCCCAACAATAACGACACCGTTGCGCGTACATCACGATCAACATGAACGATGATCGCTTCGTCCAACATTGATATGCGCCGATCAACCCCAATTAATGCAAAGTCTAAGTATTAATGACTGCTTGAAATTTAAGTGTGGCTTCATGGCTTGTTTTAGGCGGAGCAACAAAAAAAAGTTGATTAAATTAAAAAAAAATTTTAAATATAAATAAAAGTACAGACAAATGGACAAATGTACGTGATCGTGTCAGGGTTGCTGTCGCAAGAAGGGTTCACAACTTAAGCTGCGGCGCGGCAGATGTTATGCGCAGCAGTAATCTTTTACAACAACAATTCGTGACTGCTGGTTGAATAATGCATGATTTATGTGTGTTGTTGTTGTTACTTTGTTTTGTTGTATTATATTTAAAGAAAAACTACTCAAGCAAGCAGGAAGGGGTGTCTACGCCGCTATTCCGCGCGTCGCTGCCGACGTCCTTTCGCTTTACGCAGCATCAGCTGTCAGATGCTGGGGCAGATTAAGTGCGCGCGTGCAAAATACACCAGGCTCGTGTCCAAATTTAAACAAAAGGACGCTGGTGAGGATAATAAATGCAAAAAACAACAACAACAAAGTAAGATTAAAAATTGTAAAAAATTGGTAAGAAATCACAAAAGAAGCAAGCAAGACAAATGCAGCTGTGTGTTGTGCCAAGGAGCAGCTGGCGTCTTCATTTCAAGCGAACTTGCACCTGCAACACGGAGCACTTGAGCACTGTGTTTGTGTTGGTGGTGTGGCAGCTGTTTTGTGTGCCCATATGCCGGCCAGGTCAAAAGTATCAACTGTATAGGGGCTGAAAGAAAGACGAGCTATGAAGACTACTACGCTAATGATCAGACAGCGTGTTGTGGGATCGAGATAAGCGTGCAAAAGAGCGGCAGCAATGCGTGAGTGGCGATTGGAAATTTAAAACCATACAATTATTATAATTTTTTTTCGAAAACCCAAAAATGAAACAGAAGCTGCGTTGCGAGCGAACGCATAAATCTAAGAACCACATTTTAAGGGTTGCTTCTAAAAACAAAAAAAGAACCAGAAATGTAAATTTCAGCTGCGATGAAGCTATTATACCCTTCACAGTTGCATTTCTTATAGCAAAAAAGGGTAAACAAATATTTTTGTCTTGATTTTGTGTGGTCAGTTTGTATGGCAGCTATATGCTATAGTGTTCCGATATGAACTTTTTTTTGGGAGATTGTAGTGTTGCCTTGGATAATAATCTGCACGAAATTTCGAGAAGATCTCTTGTCAAATAAAAAGGTATTCCATACAAAGATTTGGTTTTGAAGAGTCAGTTTGTATGACAGCTATATACTATAGTTGCCTCATCTAAAAAGTTTTTTCGAGAGATTGTAGTGTTGCCTTAGTTAATCATCTGCACGAAATTTTGAGAAGATATCTTGTCAAATAAAACTGAGGGACTGATTCGCGTATATACAGGCAGACAGATCTATACAGGGTATAACAAATTTCGGGCACATTATTTCGGGTTGGCGCGTCGCGTAAATGTTGGCACATGCGTTGCGGCAAGGCAAATATGTACTTTTCAGAAATTAATGTGTGCAGATGCGCGCTGCAAATACAGGGTACACAGCAGCACTTCAACTTGTTGCTTGTTTGCCGCGTTGCCTGCTGCGTTTTTAATTTAGGGCACAGTGCTTGCCACAAAAGGCAAGAGGCAATAAAACTAACAAACTCATTACTTGCAACAATGAAGAGAAAAACGCATTTGAAACGCCAAAAACAAACAGCGGCGCTTGCCACACTTCCGTACAACTGTACACACAAAGCCAAAAATAAAAGCAAGCATAAAAAAAATCGACAAAATTATATGTTGCACATAAAAATACAGAAATTGGTGCTAAGCAATTGAGCACGCAGACATGTGAAACTATCGAAAATTTAACAACGCTGCACAACAGTAGCCAGCAAAAGTCACCCCTCATGCCAAAAGTTAGACTAATGATGTCGCTACTTGCACGCTTCCTACACGACTCTACAACGCACTTTCCATCCAGCTACTTCACTTAGTTTTACTCCACTTTCGTGTGTGCGCTTTCCCACACAGCGCTCTGACTTGACGCTTGCAAGCCAAGCGGAGGTTTACTTTGTAGTTGTTGGTCGCGGCGCGACAAGTCAATTGAATAATTGTGGGTCAATAACCCCAAAACGACCGCCAAGTGACGTACAGGCTGGACGCAAATTTCGTCCAAGGATGAGTATACTTGGTGTTTTCTGTTGAGAAAAGTGCCAAAGAAGGAGCCATCAAGTTAATTTGTGCTGTTAAATTCAATTCAATCAAGTAGTAAGGCACATAATGTTGTACAAGGGGTTCCGTTATCTATTTATACAAACCACTTAATACTTTATTTCCGTTTATTTATGGTCCTGCTAATTTTTGAGCTTCATTTTACCGCGAAAAACGAAGTCCTCCATTTCTAAAGCGACTTTCAATCTGCTTACAGAGCTTTCTTCGAAGCTTTAGACTATAACTGCTTCGCAAAAATCTTGATGGAGACAATCCTAATATACTAAAGTGAGTATAGCATATACTTTCTGCAGGTTTCTGATTTTAGTTTAGAGCTTTTGAGTTTAGCTCTGAGGTTACAAAAATATCAGGGAGTTAGTGGTTCTTCCACGTATTGAATTACATTAGAACGATTCGGATTTTCTGACAGGTTTTTCATATCAGAAATACATTTGGAGGCTAGAGAACGCCTGCTGCGGGATGACTTATAATTTTAGAATTCGTGTCCGCCGAGGTCTTGAACCACCGCGTTACAAGAGTCAATTCATCAGATTTTAAAAATTACAAGAGTCAATTCATTCAGATTTTAGAAAAATGTAGGAGAGTTGCAGCAATTAGTTCCGTTCGTGCCGTAGAACGAGATTTTTAAATATAGAAAATAACAAAAAATTCAGTCCGGGCACTGGAACGAGATTTCTTAAAAGAGAAAATGGCAAAACAAATATTGGTTCGATATTTTTTCTACATTCTTTTCAGTTTTTTCACGATGTTTTTATGCATTTTATTTTGCCTTTAAATAAATTTGTTATCAAAAACCAAGTGGTAGTCTATCACGAAAATGTAATTTAAAACAGTTTTCTTTATCAAAATATTCGAATTGCTTTGAGACAAATTTAACCTACTTTTAAAATACTTCAGCTTAACAAAAGACTTATAATTACACTTTTACACAATACGTTAGCCACCTGCGTCTAATCACCGCTACACACAAATATCTATCACAGCAAACAAAGATAAAGAAATTTTTGAAAAACTACTCATAAAATGCTTGTCGCAACAATTACTATAAGCGCAACAACAAAACAAATGTGTAATTGTAACAAATTATTTTTGGTTGGTGATGAATTTTCAATTCCATGAAAACTATCAAGCTACAGATAAAGTAATTGAAAGTAAGAAAGAAAAACTAGTTGCACTCATATTTCCACCACTATTTTACACACCACTTGGATTTTATACAAAACAAAAATAAAAGAAAAAAAGTAAAGAAGCACAGGTGACTCATCGAAAAAATATGTGCATTCGAGATGAATAGCACTAACACATACATAACTATACACATATGTACATAAATGCCCAGTTACCTGTTTTTTATCGTTTTACTAAATCTCGATTTTATTATTGTGTGGCATGAGATGAATTAGATTCTGACGCACAAAATCGTACAAAAAATAGATGTTAAGCACACATTTAAAGGTCACACAAAAGGTAACAAGAATATGCGTGTCGAAAAGGTAACAGTAGTTGTTAGTGCATTGATTGCATGCATGGCAGTGTCAAAGTGCGTGCATGACAACATACGTGAATATAATGGCTGTGTTCAGTGAGCACAATGTCTGCAGGTGATGAGAATGCGTTTCGAGTTATGGTGGCTTGTGACGAGTGCAGCATTAAGATAAAGTTGCTTGTTGAGGATTAACGTGTGTGCTTGAACGTGTTAGAAAATGGTGAGAATGCTTTGTTTTGAGTAATTAAATGAGGTGTTGAGCAAATTAGTGTGGATAAGCGGGCTATTAGGAGAAAGTAATAATTATAGAACTAAAATGTGCGGAGGAAAATGTGAAAAACAAAAATTAAATAAACAAAAATAAGAAAAACTGAAATAAAGAATTGGAAATAAAATAAAATATCTTTTAAAATATAAAACTATAAACAAATTTGAATTAAAAAATAAAAGAAAAAATGACAAAATATTAAAAATAAAAGAAATAATAATGTTAAGAATAAAATTTGATTTTAATGAAATGTAATGAACAAGATAAAGTGAAAATAGTAAATCTAAATGAAAGTATAAAACAAAAAAAACTAAAACAAAAAGGAAGTAATATTATTAAAAAGAATAAAATATATTATAAAATAAATTAAAATAAAAAAATTAAATTAAAAAGCATGAGTTAAAAATATAAAATATTAAAAGTATAATAAAATATGTAAATTTAATAAAATTTAAAGAAATAAAAAAAAATAATTAATAATTAAGAATTTCAATTGAAAAATAGCTGTAGAGAAAAATTATAACAAAAAGCGAATAAAGAACTATGTATGAGTAAAAATAATTATTAAAAAGTGTATTCAAATGCAGTAAATTTATTAAAAAAAAAATAAAAAAATATTATTTGAAGTAATCTTAATTTTTTTTTTATAAAATAAAATATTAAAAATCAAAACAAAACAAAGTGAAATTTATTAAATTCAAAGATTAAAAATAATGAAAGAAATAATAATTTAAAATTCAAGTCAAATAGGTTAAAAATTATTATTGGGTGAAATAAAGTCGAGAAGTAAAAAAAAATTACCATAATTAAGTTATATGGAGGAATTAAAAGAAATTAAATTATGAAAACAACTAAAATATCACACAAATAACAAAAATAAAATGCGTACTATCATTTCAATACGACATAAAATAATTAAGCAAAAGAATTTTTTTTATTTTATTGTATTTTTATATCTGATAATGACAGAAAATTCCTATAGATAAAAAATAAATAGCGTTAATTTATATATTTTTTCCCTAACTTAATTGGACTAAATGCATACTTTTTAAATAACCGCTCACCTTCAATAAAATCGTACATTTAGTTATTCTACAATTTAATTACAGAGTTTGAGCCTTCAAAATAAATTCCCATTATCGAATGTCAATCAGTTTGATAACCCAGTAAAATTCAATGAAAATTAATTTTTTGCACGCAATCTTGCTTCACAGTACAATTCAAGCATTAGAAAAAGAAGCCGCCACGAAGGACATTGCAAATGTAGAACAACAATCACAACTTAATGAATTTGCCGATATAAAATAAACAAACAAGAAGTCGCTATAAAGCGCATAAATATTGAAACAGCCTTGACCATACATACGAAACTACATACATAGATAGTCTATTACTTAATACGTGCCGCGCGATTTCACTTCAAGCATGAAATGCGACAATTACTGTTTATAGTATGTGATATGTATGTATGTATATATGTACATATATGTATGTAGATATGTATATAGTTCATAGCTTTTATCATATTTTACTGTCTCCATTGGGTATGATGTCAACCGCAACGCGGCAATATTTGTATATTTGTCCAACACTTGCCCTCAAAGGCGGCACATATAGGAACGCTGGCTACTAACTGCTTACTAACCACTAACTAACTTAAATACACAAAAGTATACATACATATACCTAAGTGGATACTAAGTGCTTAGTTAATTTGTTAATCCCGCTTGTTAAAATAGAAATAAAACGTAAAACTAGGTTAGGGAGTGGTACAATTTAATGTGCGTCAAAATAAAGGCAACAACAAAAATTGGCGCAGAAAGAAATTTTGCGGGCATGTTGGCGGAACAAAGTCTGCAATTATTTAATTAAGCGCAGAAAAATGGCATAATTGTTGTTGAATAATAACGGAACTTTTTTCAAATATTTATATTGTGTAATGTGCGCCGACAAAGCAAGAAAAGAGTAGGGGAAGCGAGTGCGAGTGTGGTGGAAGTGGGCAGTAAAACAAGTGTATATAATGGAAATTTGCTAGAAAAATTAAATTAAGCACTTGGAAAATTAAAAATGCGGCACAAAATGTGTGCAATTTAATTGTCGAGGAAATGTGAGACAAAAAATATTTTTTATATTAATTATATACAAACTTTTTTTTCGGTTTTCCGATTGGCTATGCTTTGAAATAATTATTTATGCAATTATTGGAAATATTTTACGATTTTCAAGCAATTTAGTGATATAACTTGCGTAATTTAATTACATATTTTTTGTAACATTTTTTGATTTAATAAATTTAGTTATTCATATTATAAATAATATATATTTTTACATGAGGCAACTAAATATTTTTTTTTACAATCAAACAATTTAAATGTAATAATATAATATGTGACCTGGCCTACGAAAAGGTTCAAAAAATATTTTTTTTTTTTTTTTCGTAGACCGGGTCACATATAATAATGATTTAATAATAAAAGGGGCTTAGGTGTCAAAAAAAAAAAAAATAAAAAATAAAAAGATAAAAAAAAAAAAAAAAAAAAAACAAAATTGAAAAAAAAAAATAAAAATAAAAAAATTGATTTTGTGACACCTAAGCCCCCTTTATGATATAATAATATTATGTGACCTGGTCTACGAAAAGGGGGCTTAGGTGTCACAAAATCAATTTTTTTATTTTTATTTTTTTTTTTCAATTTTGTTTTTTTTTTTTCTTTTTTTTTTTTTATTTTTTTTTTTTTTGTCTTTTTATTTTTTTATTTTTTTTTTTTGACACCTAAGCCCCTTTTCGTAGACCAGGTCACATATATTAAATGCAGTAATATTGTTTAATTGTAAAAAGAAATATTTCATTGTCTCATATAAAGAATATATTTTCTATAATATACATAAGTATGTATATAACTTTATTTAAATAAAATTTTGATTTTTTATACATATTTTTATTTAAATTATTATTATTTTTTTTAATATTTTACATACATAGCATTTTAATATTTAATTAAAATTAAATAAATTAATAAAAATAAAATTAAATAATTAATTAATAAATTAAATTAAATTAAATTTAAAAATTTTTCAAATATTATTTTCAAAAGCAATTTTATAACGTAACGCATGCAAATGAATATTGTTTACAATTTAAAATGTTTTATGTGCTTAATTTAACTTTTTGTATTTATAGAAATTCAAAATTTTTTTTAAACATTATTTTTTTTATATACATTAATTTAAAGACATCATTCAAATTTCATGCAATGTAAACACCTTTGTGCAAGTCAATGCATTTTTTCTACAATTTCAAAATTTTTTACACGCTTCTTTTCGTTTTTTAGTTTAAAATATATTTTAATATTTAATTTTTTCTGAAATATTTGTAAACTCTCAAGCGATTCGTTACGTTTTTTGCCTTTAAAAAATTAATAAGTTATAAATATATAATAGCAATTTATACAATTTTCAACGTGTGGCCGCGGTGTAATCGTGCGTTGACAGGCCAATCATATGGTGCAACAGCAAAACAAAACAATATACAAGGAATTTAAATCTTCAAAGTTCGGCAACTTTAAGATAAATAATAATAAAAATAAATTATATTAAACTAACACTAAAAAAGAAAAATAATTAAATTTACAAAACTAGCAGCAAACAATTTGTGCCACAAATTAATTAAAAAAATGGCAATAAAAACTAAAAATAAATGCATAAATTAGAAGCTAATAAATTACAAAGTACAAACATATGCACATAACTGTTTGTATACATGTTTTAATGTATATATTTACAAGAAGCACCACACAAAAATTAAATTAAACAAGTAAAAGAACGCCGAAAGCGGCAAATCCCATTAAAAAGCCCATTAAAAGGGAAAGTGACGTCAGGCTTCGTGGGCGCGCTTAACTTGCTTGTAGAATGCCTAGCTCAGCATAGTTGTTTACCACGCTGGTGGCCGGTTTTAGCAGCAAGTGGGTAGGTCAAACAGTCGGCGCTATAACAGTTACAGTTATAGTTAGTGTTACCTTGAACGCCACTTTAGCGTCATCCACAAAAATATTTGCACGCACATTTGCTTAAACGCCATTTTTTTCGAATACATTCTTTTATTAATTTAATTTAATCATTTACATAAATAGTTTTTTGGCATTTTCAAATGCGCACATACATTTTGTGGCAACACTTTTAATGACAGCGCGAAAATGTGCAACTAATATTCGTGTTTGATGAAATAAGTGCGATTAGCAGGAAATTTACTCGCCGCATTTTAATAGATTAAGTGCTTGGAAAAACAGCACAACAACAGCAACAAGCGAAAAAATGCAAATACCGAGTAATGATAATAAATTGTAAAGGCAAACAAAAGAAAAACTAGGAAAAAAACTACTAAACGACTCGTCACGCGATTGTCAGCGCGCGTTTGCTGGCTTTGTTTTGCTTTTTTTTTTGTTTTATTTGCCATAACATATTAATGGTAATGCTGGCAGCAGGATTGGCTGTTTGCTCGTAATTTGGCGCAGATGTAGAGCGGAAAAGCGCACAAATGGATGTCACGTTTGCGCGCATCGCATGTGACGATAAAAAGCTTAGAGCGATTAATATTTGTACACACATAAATGTGCATGAATGTATGTGTGTAAATAAATAAATATATTTATATTAATGCATGCATGCAAACACTTAAATGTACAAATGCGCCGCCGCGGGCAAATGCTTACGAATTTACTTTGTTAGTACACAGTCAACTGTACATACATACATATGTATTTATGTACATATGTAGATGTAAGTATTATGTACATATGTTTGTTGTAAGCACTTAGCTGTTGAAATGTATGAGCAAACAATGGCACATTAATGCTTAGCGCGCTTTGATGGCGCGAAAAATGCTGTACGGCGACGCTTTAACAACAACTCAACATACATACTTATTTTCAATTATAGTAGGGTAAAGTAATTGTTGGCAGCAAGTATTCATGTAAATCCTGCATACATACATAAGTATGTAAAAAGTGAAAAATTAGTGATTAAACCAAACACTTATGATAATCAAAGCGTGTAAATTAAAACAAAAAATAAAAAAAAAAACAAAAGCTGAAAAAATACAAAGAGAATTTAAAGATATACATAAATATTAAAAAATGAATAATAAAAAAAAAAAAATTAAAATATACTTACATACATACATATGATTTTTTAACATTTATGTATTTCTTTAAATCATATGTACATACATATGTATGTATATCTACATTAATTTTACAGTTCGTACAAATATTTTTTATTTCCTATTCAACGCGTGCCAATTGCTTTTATTGTTAATCACTTTGTCATTAATGCTTATACAAATTTGAATAACAAACACGCTTTATGATAATAGCTTATTTATTATTTGTTTTTTGGTTGTTGCTGTATTTATGTTTTATACATTTATTAATACGTTTGATTATCATAATAATAATTATAAGGGTGTTTCCATAGTTACGCACGCGACATTTGTACACGTTTAATTGCGTTTGAATGCTGTAAAAATAGAAATTAAATGGGAAAAATTTAGGATCGCTGCATTGTATGTGATGAGTTCTTTCCAAAAAGTATTATTATTGGAAAATTGAGCAATGGGTACCCAAGTTCCAGACAATCAAAGTTGACTTACACACGTGACAAAAATGGAAATCGCTTTCAGATCCGTAAGAAAAAATGCGAAAGTAAGCGAATTGTAGGAGATTTTTATCCAGGAAAATTTTTTTTTATAAAGGTTAATAATAGAGCTTCATAATTCATGCTTGCTTCTAAAACAACTGAGTATGGTTTGGCTAAGACAAAAAAATAAATTTATTACTCACGTGACATTACGTACGTGACACTTTTTACCTTCATACATACTTTAGTAATTTTACATATATTTTCAGAAATTTTGACAAAAAACGTAAACTTTTATTCAAAAATGAAAATTAAAAAATCAAAATAAGAATACTATAAAATTATTCTAACTTAATTTTTTCCTTAAGTGAGTATCCTGTTCGAGCAACATTTATATATTCGTTATCTTGGTAGGAAAAGCAATGCATTTTTTGTATTTCTGGAATGCCGCGGACACTTTCCCATTTTTCAATTAATGGTGGAGAAAAGTCTTCAATCTCTTTTGATGAGATATGTATATAACAGAAAAACTCCTTCGATGATTTTGCCAACACATTCATAAAATGCAAAGGCATCCGGTAAAATAATATTATTTGCCTTAACCGCTTCATCACTCTAAATGCTTTAAGCCAAATTCGCTAACAAACGAAGGAATGCTGGTGAGAATATACTTATTTTTGAATTGACTGGTGCTGCCATCACAGAATATAAAAACCGTAGAAATTTCGTCGAATTGACTTTGAATTTTGTGTAAAATTTTTGTAAGGAAACAATAGACGTCAAATTTGTTGTGGGTAAGTTTGTCACTAATGACAGCGAAAGATTCAGTTTGATCTCGCATCCATGCAACGAAAGTAAAAATAGTAACTTGTTGGTAGCTAAAGTGAGCTTCTTGGACCTCATTCTGATTGATCAATCGGTAGTTTTCTGCAAAATCGATTTGCAAAGTTAATTCATCATCACATAAATTATTTTTTTTGTCCTTTAAATATCTTTGCTGAGCGCTCTTTATAAAATAATGAAGTTGAAAAGCTGGCAGCTGATATTCCAGTTCATGTAACAAATCCGATAATGGCGTTATGGTATAGCTTAATGTTAAGCAATCATTAACTTTCCTCCAATAGCTCCAATTAACATTTTCTTCCATTTTGGATAGAAAATATATAGACACCAAATCATGTTTTAGATCCCGTATACATTTATCACAGTCACTAATCATGCACTTTTCGTTCAATACATTGCAGCATGTTAATTTCAAAAAAGATTCAAAATGAGATGGAAACTGAGGCATAGCTTTATGACATCCCTCTAGCAAAAATGCGAAGTTCGCATGATATTTACATACACACGTATTATGCGGAAGTTTCTCCATTAGTTTAACGTTTTTGGGTCGATGGTGAAAAAATTGGGATTTACAAAGATATTCTGAAGTGACCTCGCTTCTGTACGGTTGATAAGCTTCTGATACAGATACAATCATAAAACGCTTTGCAACTACTAGCTTATTGCAGATTAAAGTATCCTTCCGGCCGGCAGCTTGAACACTTATGTCATCTCGGATATAAAACTCGTGGACTGCTTTAATGTTTTCCGGCATATTATCATTTGAAAATATTGGTATCTCAGTTTCATTATTCGAGAGCTTGGGATACTTTTTATATAAAGCTTGTAGAACTTCATCTCTCTTTATTGCGTTCATTGGTAACGCCCTCTCTACCTTCTTTATAGCTTTGGCTAGTATTTGTTTACACTTGTAACCACTTTTTAATTGGGTATTTGAATTTTTTTTCATTGCTCTACACTTTTGTTGTCGAACGCGATCTCTATTTCTTTTTTCTTTCAATATTTTTGGCCTCGCATGCCTTTCTCTTCCGATATTCACGCATTCTTTCAGCTTGTTTTTCTCTATGTTCCTTAAGCTTATTTCCATCTTGTTTAAGCCTCTCCCTCCACCGATTTTGATGTTTAGCATTCCGTGACATCTAGGTGTAATATGTATTGTAAAAGTAAAATAATATTTATCAAATGAACCTTAATTAAAAGCATTAAATTTTTCGTACTTACCATTACGCACGTGACAAACTTCAAAAGTTAAGAAAAAAAATTAATTTTTGTAGAAGGCTATTTGTATTAATAAATTTTTTTAGCAAATACTAAACTTGCTTTACAAACTAAATAAAAAGACACTTAAAATGATAGTGCGCGAATAATGGCACCATGTGGTCCTATTGCATTACGCACGTGACATACGAATGTTGCCGAAATAGAACTGAAAAAAATACCGTTATCGATGTGCAGTTTGATCTTTTCTCTCATTTTTATATACATTTGGAGTTGTATCAATTACTTATGTATATACCAAATTGCGATATTACATATATATTTCTTTCGTCAGCAGCGATTAAAAGTAATACATTCTACAGCTTTTAAAGTGAATAAAAGAATCATAAGTTTTGCATACAATTTCTTTTATTTTAAAAATGTAATGAGCTGAAATTTTTTTTGCATAGTAAAATATCAATAGTTTTCTTCCATTTTCTGTGTCTAAAAAAATTCTGCGAGCGTTTTGATTTTTTAAGTCACGGTGGACCATTTCATGGAAACACCCATAAATATTTTTATACAAATATGAAAATTTTATATACATATGTATGTACATACATACATATTTGAAAATATTTTTAAAAATGCAAATAAAATTTATTGGTACCAGTGGCAAGTTTTTAGTTAATCTACAATTAGCTGCGAGACAACCAGACATTTTTTCAAATAACATATACGATTTTTAAAAACTTAGAAACTTTCAAAATTTAAATAAAATGAAAATAATTTCTAAATTTTGAGAATTTTTGAAAATTTAGAAACTTTCACAATTTTTTTTAATTTTAAAATTTCGATAGTTTGAGAATTTTTGAAAATTTAGAAACTTTCACAATTTTTTTTAATTGTAAAATATCTAAATTTTGAGAATTTTTGAAAATCTTAAAGTTGTATTTTTGTATTTTAGTAGTGTAGTATGTGAAAGAAATCTTAAAGTTGTATTTTAGACAAAAAAAAAAAGAAATTGCTTGTCTCGCAGCTAATTGCACTATCTCCAAATACGTCGACGTTTTTTAATTTACCTTAGACGAAAACCTTGTCTAGTACGCTTACAATCTTTCTTTGCTAATTTGAGCAGGTAGTCTTTGCAAAAATTCCATTACTCTCGAATATTTATTTCAAATATGATCTTAATCTTTCGCTTCTTTCTTGATGACTTAAGGTTTTATTTGGTCTGGCGCCTTCTCTAAATTTAATGAATTGAGTGCAATACTTTTTTTTGTAGTATATGAAAGGAATCTATCATTGTTGCAATTATTTCTTTTAACATGTTTGACAGCAGCTTTCATTTCCGCAATTATACTGTCGTGCTCTTTTGAGTAAGCAGATCTAATTAGAGCCTTATAATTACTAATAGTTCAAACATTTATTACACATTGAAATCTTCGGAAATTGCAACCTTGACTCATTTACACACATAGCTTTTTACATACATATATATATGTACACAAAACCTCATAGCAACACATATTCAAATAAATTAATTAAAAGCCTATAAGTAAATTGTTTTCAATTGACTTGACTGCATTTCGATAACGATTCACATATGTATGTATGTAAATACATATGTACATACATATGTTTTTTGCTCCACCACAGCAAACGGTCGCAATGTCAACGCGGCAACGGCATCTTATTACACTTGCGTTGTTGGTGACATTTCAAGGCTGTTTAATTACAATATTACAATATGTTTATGGCGTCAAATGAACAATAAATAGATTTACAAATACATTTATAAATACTTACATATTTCTCCTCCACACGCTTGCCAGATAAAAATTATTACAAACTTTGTTTGTTTTTTTTTTTTGTTTTTGTCTGCGCTTTGCTGAAAGTGCAATCGAGAAAGGAAAATGTGACTACGCTGATGGCGCCAGGCAATGTGCCAAAATGATAATTACAAATGGCAAATGGAAAATAGATTTTATGGCTTGTAATTGCATGGAAACTTAATAAATGTGTATGCAGGTGCTTGTAACGACAATTTTATTGCATAAGTGAGTTTTTTATATTTTGTAGTGTGGCTACTCTTTTGTAAATGACTTATTGAGCGAACGATAACTGTGCAATTGCGCTATTGTGTTCTTGTTTACATTTTATAATCATAAAAAACATGAATAAACTTGCTAAATTTTGTGCAGTTACATTTTATAACAAAAAAAAAAGAAGAAATTATGAAAGTTGCTGTCGTGTTGTATATTATAAAGAAAATCAAAAAGAAATTTGAAATTTATTGTTGTTATTGCATTTTGTGCAATTTAAATTGCTAATGAAAATTAAAAATGAGTGTTGATTGTTTTTGTATTGATTGAACGTGCCGATAAGCCGTACAGCAGTTATTAATAAACAAAGCAACAAAAATAAAAAAAACAAATGAGCACTATTGGACTTCGTCACTGAGTATGAATAACGAGTTAACGAACTTATCATTCACGGTAGACGCGAGGCAAACGCTTTGTTTATTTGCCTGCAAAGGTCAGTGTACGATCCATGGTGAATTTTACTTTGACTCAGCAGCGACAGCATCAATTGCGGTAGCTACCGCAGCTTCCGTTACTTCATACAGTTATTCTTTGTTAGCAGCAACTGCCATGGTAGACCAAATACTAGCTTCGGTATAGAATTAAATTTAAAAATAAACTCAAACTTTGACTTTGAAATGCGTGTTCAAGTGGCAAACTGGTTGTATTGGCGGCAGCGGCATAGAATGTGTGTGAGAGCTTAAGGTATACGCATATGTATGTGTATATGCTTATGCAATGCAACAACTGCGGGTGTAACGCATTTACATACATTTTTACATATGTAGGTTGGTTTGTTGTTGTTGGCGGTGACATTTCCAGCTAGCCGCCGGATGTTATTGTAATAGCAATAACAACAATATGCATAACAAAGGCTTGCAAATGACCTTGACTAGGTGGAAGTGAGACGCGCTATGTAATATTTTTGTTTGTTTTTGGTTGGTAAAGGGTGTTTTAGTTTTTTTTTCGCTTTTTTTGCTTTGTTTGTGCTTTCAACTAATTGAAATGTGTTTTATTTGCATATGAAATGTCTTGAAGTGATTAATTTGCATATGTATGAAGTTTATATTTGCATAGATATGTATGTATATATATACTTATGTATGAATATACATAACTTTGTATGGCTCGCGCGCGCCTGCAATCAAAAAATTAATTAGTGAGAGCATAAATTAGCTGGGGAATATTATGGTAGAAAAAAATTAAAAATACAGACATTTAAAGCAGGAAAAAATTAAGAAACAGGAAATGAATTGAAAATAAAAAATAAACATTTTAAACATGTATAATGCAAATACCAAAAATAGCAAATATAATTCTAAAAATATTTAAAAAATGTGTTTAAAAATATATTTAAATATTTTTAATAATTAAATAATATATAAATATGTATGTAGCATAAATACATAATAAAAAAAAAATAAATAAATTTGATTAAGAAAATATATAAATAAATACATAAAATAGTGCAATTTTTAAACTTCAATAATAAAAAATTACGAATTATTGAAATAAATATATGAACCGATATTAATAAAAATTATTAAATAGTTCGGTAATTAAATATTAAAAAAAAAAACAAAAAAAAAAAAATAGTTAAAGTTATTGATATACATGCATGTATGTATAATAAATACAAAACAGATAAAATAATTAAATATAAAAATTTTAAGAAAAGATAAACACGTTGATATTTGTTTGTAAGTACTATACATACATATGTATGTATGTATAATGCACTTATTGGATTAAAGTCAAATTAGTTAACCCATTTACAACCATTGTACTCGCTTGTGTACAGAAAATCCGTCAAGTTTAGGCATGTGGCGTAACTCAATGCTAAGTATTTGCATACAAATTTTTGATCATATGTATAGTTTTCTTCCTAGAAACAACAAAAAAAATACATTCGCTTCACGCGAATTCATAACGGCACTTTTTGTGGCGTCAACTTCTGTGCGGTTTTTTCATATTGTGTGATTTTGTGCCTTTAGTCATTATTTTGCTGTTGATGAGCTATTATCTCTCAGTTGTTAGTTTTAAAATTTTGTGTTGTGTGAGATAAGACTAAAGAGATCAATTTTACAAAAAAACCCATTTGATAAACCTATTCTTATTTGAGGTATGTGCCTTTTAAAAGTTGTGTACCCGCTTAGGTACAATGGCAAAATGTGTAGGTAAAATAAAAAATTGTATCTTTTGGTTAGGATGGCTATTTCCACTTCTTGTTTTTACGGAAAGAGTTATAAACAACTTTCACAGGCTTTAGCTGACATCGCGGATGATGATGAGGCAGATAACGTCGATATCGTTATGATTCCTCCTGATGTCGATGTCAATACTGACGAAGAGGAAGGTGATGAAGATAACATAAATGAAATGAACTTGCCTGGTGACGTTGCCGGATGCGTTGAAGTATTCAATAACAGCATAAACTTTGACAGTGAAGATGAAATACCGCTTGCACAGCTACAAAGAATGGGTGCTGAAATACGTTCTGTAAGCCCTATTTGGAACAACGAAGCATGCAACTTGACAATGGATTCGACTACTATATATATAGAAAATAAGATGAAAATGAAAATGGATTTGGATGGTAAAAGTCCCGTTGAGGTATTTGAGACACTGTTTGATAAAGATGTTGTACAACTGATCATAGAACAAACGCATTTGTATGCTTCTCAAAAAAATTCGCATAAATTTAAATTCGACGAAGATGATCTAAAAGTCTTTTTAGGCATTTTATTTTACTCTGGTTACCATTCAATGTCGAGAGAATCTATGTACTGGCAATTGGATGAAGACACGTTATCACCTCTTGTAAGCAATAACATTTCTAAAAACAGATTTTTGGAAATAAAACGCCACATTCATTTTACAAACAATAATGAAATTGACAAGTCTGATAAAATGGCAAAAACTCGCCCACTGTCGAATCTATTATGCGAAAAGTTTCAAAGGTGGGGTTTTATGCACGAAAAGCTTTCAATTGACGAGGCAATGGTAAAATATTTTGGCCATCATTCAGCGAAACAATTCATCAAAGGAAAGCCCGTAAGATTCGGATTTAAAAATTGGATGCTGACCAGTAGCTGTGGGTACTTGTACCAATTTGATACTTACTGTGGTGCTAAAAATGTTGATAGTGATACAAGACATCTTCCCCTTGGATCTCGAGTTGTGTTTGATCTAATAAAAACCATAAATAACCCAAGCGATCATATTATCTATTTTGACAATTTTTTCACAAGTCATGAACTTCTACGTATATGGCGTGAGAAAAACTTCAAAGCCGTAGGAACAACAAGAGAAAATAGAACTAAAAAATGTCCTTTGAATTCAAATAAATATTTCCAAAAACAAGCAAGAGGATATTTCGAGATCAAATACGACCACAATAATAAAATATTGTTTGTCAAGTGGAATGACAATAATGTCGTAACTATGGGAACTAATTTTGATACGGTTGAACCATTGAAATACGTAAAGCGTTGGTCAAAACTGGAACAAAAAAGATTAGTATACCTAAGCCAAATTTACTTTCAAATTACAACCACGGTATGGGCGGTGTTGATCTACATGATCAAGCCGTAAATGCATACAAAATTGGGATTCGAGGCAAAAAATGGTGGTGGCCGCTGTTTACTTCGATGATGTGCTCCACAATGGTAAACGCTTGGAAGCTGTACAAAGACGTGAATAATAGTACCAAAGATTTGCTTGAGTTTCAACGTGATATTACGCGATACTACCTACGACACTACACATTGAAAAGATATTCTAAGCGCGCGTTAGCTCTAAGTGTTTCTACAGCTGGAGGAGCACATTTTCCAAAGAGAATCCTCAAGCCTCTTAGGTGTAGAGTCTGTCATAAACGAATCAGGTGGATTTGCGAGCTATGTGGTACTGCTTTGTGCGTGGAACGCGACTGTTTTAAAATAGCCCACTCATAAATATTTATACACTTTTGACCATTGTACTCGTGTGGGTACACCAAAATTTTCGTATATGTAAGAACAAAAAAAAAAAAAAATTTTTTTTTTGTTCATCTCTGCGATGGTATAAATCAATAAAAAACTGAAAATTTTAAATAAACTTATTTTTTGACACCTTGGTTGTAAATGGGTTAATTGATGTAGACTAAAAAATTTATGGCCAGCTCCGCAGATTTAAATAAAAACTTTTAGTGAAAAAAGTCAAAAGCAAATCCACTCCCAAAAGAAAATGAAAGTTGTTGATCTATGTATAATGCAAAAAGTTGCAATATAGTGCAGATTATACAAATTGGTACAATTCATCACTCAATGAATTATATAAATAAATTAATTTTTGTGCCGTCGCCACCTTTCACTCGCCAACTAACATGTCTTTCACTTTACTCTCGCCTACAGATTAGAAGTCTCACGCAATTAGCTTCGAGCGGCAGCCCATTGCGGCGCGAAAACACCTTCACATCGGTCACAGCCCAACAAGTGACAGTCTTATCGTCGTCGCCATCGTCTACGGCGGCGGCGATACAAACTGCAGCAGCCATTAAGCTGCGCAAGTACAGCGATCGTTGTCTGACCACAGCCGAGGCCAAATCGCACACCTACCGCATCTCGATGGCCAATTTGGAGGAGACACAAGAGTCCGAACTGGACATGATATTGGGTGAGCTGAGCTTATTGGAGGCGCAAATTAATTGCGGTGATGCTGCCTTTCTACCCGGTTGCGGTGTGCCTGGACCGCAACAGCATGTAAATCAAACAAGCGGCCTGAACATGGGCACAGCACCGCCAACACGCACACATTCGCGCACAAATTCCACCATTTCAGGTGCCACAACTATTTCGTTATCCGGTTCATCGGAGTGCGGCAGCAGTGCCACCACGCATTCGTTGGCCTCCTCTTCGGGCGTTTCGGAGAACGGACAGAGCAGCGTGGGCAGTGGCGGTAGCGTGAGCAGTGTTATGGGTGTCACTATGGTTGGTGTGGGTGGCGGCGTGGTGGGCATGATGCGGGAGCCGCGCACTGAGTCGCCGGACAATGATTCCGCTTTCAGTGATACGGTCTCGCTCTTGTCTAGCGAGTCGTCTGCCTCGAGCAGCGCTAGCTCGGCGCTGCATCACAAGCAAATGCAGCAGTTGCAGCAACAACAGCAGCTGCAGTATATGCAACAACAGCTGAGTGGCACTACGTTGAGCAGCAGCAAGGCGGCCAAGATACAGTTGGCGCTACATAAGTTGGAGCATCCATCCATACGCAGATTGTTTGTGAAGGCGTTTACCTCGGATGGCGCTTCAAAGTCGTTGTTGGTAGATGAGCGCATGACATGTGGTCACGTGACACGCTTGCTGGCCGATAAGAATCACGTGCACATGCAGGCCAATTGGGCGCTGGTGGAGAACTTGGGCGATCTGCAAATGGGTGAGTACTTGTGGTATTTCGGTGATGAATTTATTTTACCGTTAATTTGTTATTTCCAGAGCGTCTCTTCGAGGATCACGAACTGTTGGTGGATAATTTAATGACTTGGAATTCGGATGCGGGCAATCGTGTGCTTTTCCAGCAGCGCAGCGACAAGGTATCCCTTTTCGGCAAACCCGAAATCTACTTGCCTGGCCCACAAATGGCGCCTGGCAGTCAACATGATGAGCATACACGTGCCATGTTGTTGGAGGAGTTTTTCGAGACCAACTCACAGTTGCAGGTAGATGGTCCACTATATATGAAAGCCGATTCGAAGAAGGGCTGGAAGCGTTATCACTTTGTGTTGCGTTCCTCCGGTCTCTACTACTTTCCGAAAGAGAAAACGAAGAATACACGTGATTTAGCTTGTCTCACGCTCTTCAATGGCCACAATGTGTACCGCGGTTTGGGGTGGAAAAAGAAATGGAAGTCGCCGACGGACTATGCGTTCGGTTTCAAGTCAGCCGTTGATTCGTCATTGGGTAAGACATGTCGTACATTGAAAATGCTGTGTGCTGAGGATTTGGAGACGATGGAGAAGTGGATTACGGCCATACGCATTTCGAAATACGGCAAACAGCTGTGGGATAGCCACAAAACACTTATGGATGATCTCAGTTTGGGTGATGTGATGTCACAGAGCAGTTTCGGCGTGTCGATGCGCAGCGAATCGATTAGCAGCATCTCATCGGCTGTTCCTTCACAGTGCGGTAGCGTCTCCTCTGCCGTTTCGAGCATGTCCAATTCGAGCGGACGCGTTTCGCGCGCCTCCTCATCTTCGTCAAGTGGCTGCCTTTCGGACGACAACAACGGTTTCGACTCTGAATTCACCACGGGCACCATCAAGCGTAAACCTTCGATGAAACCGAATCTACCGTTGACCACTATGACACGTCAGCTGAAGGAAGTCGGTGAAATTACTATTTGTGAGGGCAGTGGCGCTGATGTGCAGGACGCCACCTCGCCTGAGCGCAGCGGCACGTTAACACGTCGACACAGTCGCCGCAAATCGCAAGAGAGCAACGGTAGCGGTACACTAAAACGGCGCCAGCCCACAGCGGCTGTGGCTAAACGCGGTTCGGCCGAAAGCATGAACGCAACCGCTTGCAATTCATCTGGTTCCTCTAATTCGACACCGACGCCAACGCCCAGCATTTGTACCAAGCCACTGCTGGAATATGAGGCGTCGCGCGCCACACCCGTTAACGATGTGCCCGGCGTCACAAATTGCATGTCCTCATCAACACTTTCGCTAGACTCGCTGCCGCCACCACCACCGCCGCCGCCCATTACCGATGAACACGAGATATATGGCTCACAGCTGTCGTTGGTCTCATTGCCACCGCCGCCACCACCAGAAGATGTTATGGTATATCCACAGCCGCCTCAGGAATACGCGTGTGCTGGTGGTGTTAAGTCGAACGGCATGCCGCCGGCGGTGCCTGCAAAGCCGCAAAAATCGCAGCAAACGCCGGTCAAGGGACCCGCGCCACCCTACAAAGCGCCACCAGAGTACGTGGGGCAAGCGCACGCTCAGCATATGAACAATAGCAACAACAACAGTGGTATTAATGCTGCTGCGGCCGCTGGTCTGCCTCCGCCACCACCACCAACGAATACCGGCACACAAAAGAAAGTCTCTTTCGCCGATTCGCCAGTGTTGTTGCGTCGCAAAATGTGCTCCCCCGAGCCGCCCGTGTGTGTAATGCAAATGCATGCACAGCCCATTTATGGTTACGCGCCTTGTCCGCTGCCACCGCCACGCGCTGATATGACGCGTCTTTCCACGAACTCCTCGAACTGTAGTTCCATCGACTTTGGCTCACCGAAGCGCCTGCAGGAGTCCACCTCGAATCCGCCGCGTGACTTTCTCAAGGATCTGCAGCGCGTAATGCGCAAGAAATGGCAAGTGGCGCAGAAGTGCAAACTGGAACCGGCTACAACGCCGCACGAAGTGCTCGGCTTTCGTGATTTCAACGACGAGTTGCACAATTTGAATGCCTCCGCCACCACACACTACTACCGCGAGACGGCCAATGTGAGCAATTGGGTGCAGGAACATTATGGCGCAGGCGCACCACCGCCGCCGCCTAGCGAGTATGCGCTCTACGAAAATTTGCATGCGAATGATGCGCCCAATGGCATGGGCGGCACAGCGGTCATGATGGAACCACAATTCCCTATGAGCGGCACGGCGGTGGCTGCAGCAGCGGCACAACGCAAGAAGCGGCCACCGCCACCACCACCCAAACGCAGCGATTCGACGCAGCTGACGCATAGAGTTTAGGGATGTGGCGGAGGCCAACGTCGCCGGCATTGGTTTCTGTGCGGTTGGTAAAATATGGCATTGAGGCGGCTGCCTAAACGCCTGCTAGTGTTGCAAAGTGCGAGCGAAAAAGCGCGAACGGAGCGTATATGAGCGCCGAAAAGGTGGAGAGATTTATGTGTTATGCTTAGGTAGGATTCGGAACCTGTGTGTGCTGCGCGGCCAGTTGCTAAGCGAATTGCGGCGGCAAATAGACACAAAATATGTCCTTTTTATGTAGTTTATAATTCAGCTATATATGAAATTAACAAATTTTTATATATATTTACATGCTTATACATAAATACATATAGTATGGACGTCTAATACTTAAGAATTACATACGAGCGAGTTTTCGCGCAAAATTTTTTTTAGGTTAAGATAACAAAACGCTACTTAAATGCTTTCAAAATGTCTACGCCTAGGAATTGTACAATATGCCATACTACTTGATTGAAGAGAAATGGGGAAGGTAATTTGCTAAGAGAGGCACTCAGTAATGTATTCATAAAATTAGCTTAGAAATTTTCAAAAAAAAAAAATCTATGTCTTTTGAATCATAAAAGGATAGCGCATTACATTTTTTTTTACAAAATTAATATTTTTTAAACTCTACACAGCTCTCCACATAATTTATTGGCCATAAAAATGCATGTATGAGTAAAAGTGCTTAAGAATATGCGTGAAAATGCTAAAGAATAAGATTTTCTAAACTCTACACAACTCTACACACGCTTTTTAACTAAAAATTTTCTCATATATGTGCAGAAAACACTATGATATAAGTTTTTTAAAACTCTACGCAACTCTCCACAAGTTTTTCAACTAATAAATTCCAAATATGTGCAGCACAGTTCGCGAAAATGTGCATACACGCTATTGTTTAAGTTTTTCAAAACTCTACACAACTCTCCACACAATTTATTGGCTTTAAAAATGCAAGTATGCGTAAAAGCTCTCAAGAAAATGCGAAAGAATAAGATTTGCGAAACTCTACACAGCCCTCCAAACAACTCTCCACTAAATTTTGTATGTGCAGCACAGTTCGCGCAAATGTGCATAAACGCTATAAGATTTGCGAAACTCTACACAACTCTCCACACAGTTTATTGGCTGTAAAAATGCAAGTACGCGTAAAAGCTCTCAAGAAAATGCTAAAAAATAAAATTTGCGAAACTCTACACAACCCTCCAAACAACTCTCCACTAAATTTTTCGTCCCTAAACATTTTTGTATGTGTCTTGTCTCAACAAAAACATTTGAAACATATTAGCGCCATTAAATAATCGTGAACTCTCCACTCTTTATGCTCCACCTGTATTAGGCAAGCAATACTTCGTAAACTCCTAATTAATATGTCTTGCGAATTTTGTATTTTAGCAAAAATTTTTAAACGAAATTTAAAATTTGTCTAATTCTAAAAAAAATATAATTATAAGCCAAATTTTTTATTTCGCATTAAGCAGCAACTAAAAGAATATTTAGTACTTTAGTATTATTGTACCAAAATGGCAAATCTACACACATTTAACGATTGCCAGCAGCATGTAATGCAAACTTGAAACCCTGAAACCCTGAATTTCATTTCATTTTACTGTGAATGTATGTAAGTCCGCGCTTTTATGTGTGCGAAATTTTTCGAACAAAGTTTTGAAGTAGTTTATTATTTGTATAATAATTGAAATGAACTCTAACGCCTTACGATTTAGAAGCGAATATTAGCGTTTAGTTTTTAGTGTAAAATTTGAAAAAAAAAATAAGAATTTGTAAACTAAAAAGAGAATATCTTATTGTTCGATTGGCGTCTACAAACTAAGCTTGTATGTGTATGTACTTATTTAAGTGAAATTCTTAAAGTAATATGTGAAATGAAACGGAAAAGAAATTAATTTTATGCAGTTTTGAATTTTGTAAAAAATAATAAAATAGAAAATACCGCTTTTTCATAAACATTTTAAAGCAAATTTATTTGTGTGTAAAAATAATTAATAATAATAGTAATTAAATTGTTCCTAAGCAAAAGCATTTCACTTGAAACATGAAAAATAAGTTAAAAAAATATATATATATATATTTGAAAAAATATTTTTTAAAATATTTGAAAAAAAATTGAATGAAAATTTAATTTTAAAAACGCTAAAACGATTGGGCAATTAAAAAGTTTTTATAAATAAATATTAAACAGATTTGTGCGTTTCGTGCGACGAGGCGCCGTTAATTACAGGCATGGAATTTTGTAAAAAAAAAATAATTAAAATTGTGAAAAAATAATTTTTGCATTTTTTTCGATTGTAAAATTTAGTTATTACGCTTGTACAGTATATGAAATGCAAAAATATGTATAAAAAATTAAAAAAAAAAAACGTAAATAAATAAACTAAAATTCTGTCAAAGTATCAGTGTTCCCCGCTTTTTCTACTATAAAATGCCTCGTAGCAATTTTAGTGCGTTGAAAGCAAAAGTTACTCTCAAACCAATACTAAACAAATCAAATATTATTAAGTGAATTAAACTATACATAAATACGCTAATAAAAAAATGAAAAATAAATTATTAATAAATTTTGCTAAATAAATGAAATTTGCTAAGAAGCAAAAACAAAAACAAAACAATGCGAAAAAATACTTATTAAGGCGTCGAAAATATTTATGTAAAAAATCTACAGTTTTGCATAATTTTATATTATATATTTCATTACATAGAGAATGTAATTGTATACCACAGATATTTGTAAATGCCATACAAAAGCAGTTTATCGAATATTATACAGCAACTACTATACTAAAAAATATGAAAAATAAAAATGCTTATAAAAGTAAAATAAAATATAAAAATAATTTTTAAATGAAATAAAAATTATTATAAAAATTACTATAAAAATGAAATAAAATTTACTATAAAATACAATAAAATTTATTATAAAAATAAAAAAAAAATAGAATATAAAAGCATTAGCATTACATAAGCATTGCGTGTGCGCCTTTGTTGTATCTCAAATGTTTGTTTTTTAAAGAAATAAATTTTATTTTGTGTAAATTCAAGTTTTCGTTTTATTATTTTAATTATTGCTTCTCTTTTTGCAGTTTATGTGAAAATTGGAAAAAACATTATTTTGAAATGTGGGTCCATAAAAAATCATAAATTTAGACTTTTTCAAAAATATTATAAACTAAAAAAAATTCTCAAGTTTTTGAAGTATAAATTATAGAAGTTAAAACAAATAGACAAAACAAATTTCAAAAAAATTAGAAAATTTTAAAAATTAAAATATTAAAAAAATTTCTAAATTTTTTGAATCTTTCTATAGAATTAAAAAAAATTGAAAAATTTAGAAAATAATCATTTAGTTACAAAAATTTGTAGCAAAACTTTTAGTCATGCTAGCAAATTCTCAAACAATTTAAAACACTTAGAGAACTTGAATAATTCAAAAAATACTACAATTACAGAAAGTATATAATTTTAGAAAAATTTGTAGAAAAGGTTTTAGCATTTTCAGCATATTCTTAAAGAATTACACAACATTTGAAAATTTTCAAAAAAAATCTTAAAATTCTTGGGACAATTATAGTTTTGAAATTTTGTAGAAAAGATTTCATCTAAGTCAGCATATTCATAAAAATTAAAAAGAAACTTTTGAAATTTTCAAAAAAAAAAATTACGCATATTCTTAAAGAATTACACAACATTTGAAAATTTTCAAAAAAAAAATCTTAAAATTCTTGGAACTATTATAGTTTTGAAATTTTGTAGAAAAGATTTCATCTAAGTCAGCATATTCATCAAAATTAAAAAATAACTTTTAAAATTTTCAAAAAAAAAAAATTTCGCGTTGGCATCTAAAATAATTTTTCTTGAAATGTTTGCAAATTTAATTTTAAAGATTCCATAAAATTCAAAATTTAGAAAAAATTCAATATATAGAATTCCATTAGGTTTCGAAAATTTGAGATTTTTGCGAAATTTATTTTTAATATTAAAAAAAAAGTTTTTGAACTGGAAAATACAAATATTTTTCCAACAACAAAAGATCAGGGAAGATTTTTCAAGAAATGGCTGCATTATATTTTTTCTGTACTGAAGAAATCGAAATTGGTTATATTAAAAAGTATTTCAATTCTTAAATTTTTAAAAAATAATTTACGTTACTATTACTGTATTTTATATAATATACATACATATTTATGTATACATATTTCATTATAGTAAAAATGTGTTGCCGGTTAAAAAATTTGCTTAAGAAGAATATTGAAATTGTACACATATTTTTTAAACACAGTGTGAAATAAAAAAAAATAAAATCAAAAATATATTTATTTATGAAAAAAATCGGAATTTTATTGGACTTATTTTTGAATTATTTTGAAAACATTTTTATAAAAATCATATTTTATGAGAATTTTTTGAGTGAGTCTTTTGTGTGTAAAAATGTTTTTAAAAATTGTTTCAAAACTTTTTAACGAACATCTTAAATTTTGGATACATTTCAGATTTTGTAAAAAGTTTAACTACAAATAAATTCTTTTAACAACAAACCTTTTACAAAAAATAAAAATTTTTAAATTGTTTTGAGCTTTTATAAAATTTTTTACTAAAAACATTAAAAGTTTGCAGTTGTTTGGTAATTTATGCAAATTTCTAACTAAAAAATAAAATTTTTGAATTTAATTTTAGATTAAAAAACTTTTTTTACTAAAAGCTTTCGAATTTTTTGAGTTTTTTTTTGTTTTTTTTTTTTTGTTTTTTTTTGTTTTTTTTAAATAAGAAGTTTTGTATAAATTTGAGAACCTATAATTTTTTTTTTTGAAAAATTAAAATTTTTGAATTTATAAAATTAAAAAAATGAAATTTTTGAAATTATTCAAATAAATTTCTCAAAAAATACTAAAATTTTGATTTTATTTTAGAATTTATGCAAACTTCTTACTAAAAAATTAAACTTTGAATTTATTTCAGTTTGTATAATTTTTTTTTATTAAAAAATAATGAGCTTTGAATTTATGTGTACCAAACTCTTTTATAAAAAAATTAAAATTTTTTAATATTTTTGAAATTAATTTTGAAATTAATTTTGCAAAAAAAAATTAATTTTTTGAATTTAGTTTTAGATTTATAAAATTAAAAACAAAAATTTATTTCAATATATTTGAAGATTTGCAAGCAATATTTCACTAAAAAAATAAAATTTTGCATTTATTAAAAAATGTAAGCAAACTTCTTAATAAAATATTGTAGTTTTGGAATTTATTTGAGTTTTTATGATTTTTTATTAAGAAATAAAAAGGTTTAAATTTATTTTTGTATTAAAAATTTTTTTTTTAATTTCTTTCAGCTTTCATAATTTTTTGTTAAAATGTTTTGAATTTATCGTTCAATGTGTTTTTTTTGCAAAATAAGTAAAATTTTTGGATTTATAAAATTTTTACACTAAAAAATTTAAATTTTTTTACTTATTTGTGTTCGAAGAGGAAAGTGTACAAATGTGTGGCAACCTTCTAACTGTTTGACTAAGCTTGAATTATTGCAAGAGTAGACAGCATATAAATAATCAAC
>CM050327.1:74117218-74230723 GCA_027475135.1 Bactrocera correcta
TTTTAGGTTAAGCAAAAATCAGCTTTAAGTGTTGCAGGGTGCTTATGTTTACTATACATCTTATTTCATTCAAAACAAATTTATACCAATTTTTATACCAGTTTAAAAAGCTGTTTTGGCAATAGACATCTATTGTTAATTGAAGTAAAAGTTGTACATGAAATTAAATTAAACTTTTATCTCTTAAAAAGTATTATACCAGTTTTTATACCAATTCAAAATTTTAATTTTTTTGCTAATTAACCGAAAAACATTAAATTATCAAAAAAATTAACAAAAATTTATTAATAAAGTATAAACAACTTTATACCAGTTTATACCAATTCTCAAAACAAGTTTTTTGAGTAGAAAACTTAAGTTTACTATTATTTGGAAGCTATTTTATTAACTTTGTACCCATTTTTGTCTGCCGATCCTGCTTGCGCCAACCAAAGCAGAGCTGTAAGCAAATCTCCGCCATTCTACGCTTCTAAATCTGCACAATTTCTAAACTTATTTGAAATGCAAATTCAGCGCAAAACATGCACCGAGTGGCATGTACAAACATACTACATACAAACAATGTATGTAATGTGCATGCACATAAATGCAACACCAGAAACAATTGTTGCAAGTAGCCTCATCACTTCGTGCAGCAAAATGTGACGCGCGGCGTTAAAGTTAGTGGCTGCTAGTTTGTGCGCTGTTGTTGCGCTATCAGTGGCAGAAATCTCGTGTACCATTGTGGCAGGCAACGCGCTATGGCTGTGCAACAACAATAACAACAATAATGCATGCGCAAATGTGTGGCATGTTGCAGATACACGTTGTAGATATGAAAAACATAAATATGTTTGCTTGTATGCAAGCAGATTTAGCAGCAACCAACAAAGCCCATGTGCAGGCGACTCTCGTTTTATGGAGAGCGCGAAAGAGAGACGGAGAGTGTGTTGGTATGTGTGTGTTGGTATGTGTGTGTTGGTACGTGTGTGTTAACAGTGAGCCATTGGAGTTTTTGTCTAACTTCATAATGAGTTTGTTGTATTTTGCCTTGGCTGGCAACATGTTAATGTGAGTGAATGGCGACTGTCAACTCTAGCAACATGTTGCGCAACATATTCGTTGTAAAAATGTTTATAACATGTTTTAACGAACAATTGTCAGTATTTTCAGAGCAAGCAGCACAAAATCAGTTAATAGCTGTTTATATTCGGAGGGAAATCTAGGTATGGACGGTATACCATTTAAGCTAGAACCTTTTTGGACTTGTGAAATAAAATTTGAAGGCAGTATGCCGGATAAAATGTAGAAAAAGTGCACTTCACTGCAATTAAAAGTGCGTTGTCTCTTTAAAATACAAGCTAAATGATAGAAGAATAGCTATTGAAATTAGTTTCTGCGTGAAAAACCCGTAATCGAATACTTTTTCGGAAATTTATTTGCTAAGTGTTCTCTTAAAATGTAAAATCTCTAGTTTTTTTGTCAGATGGGAACAGTACCCATACAGTTTTAAGTCTGCATGGGTCCTTAGTAAGGTATCGAAAGGCCTTCAGTATGCTCTTAGAAGACCTTCTGTAAGCTGAGACATCTTAGACATCTTCACTATTTTATCGTGTTACCTGTTATTCAGCTCTAATCGCGAACTCCCGTGCTATTATTCAAGCTGTTTCAAAATTTTGAGAACTTTTTTAACTAGATTCTACTTCAATTGCTCAGTTAAGTTAAAAGAGATCATTGATATCTTTTAAAGACTCAATAATTATACCGTAAGGTTTCTTAAGTGGATACCAGAGTATGTAATCTCTTTGCTACGGCACTCGTACCATAGAGTCTACCAATATTTCTGTGTCAGCCGAAACTAAGCTAACCTCTTATCGTATACAGATAGACAGACAAAAGCTAAATGGACTCAGCTTATAATTCTAATAATTTATATACACATAAGTTCTATATAATACCTATAATTTGAACAACGTTTAACGATATTCAATAATTACTGATCAAAGGAATTGAAAATATATAAAATTTCCACCTCGACCCCATATAAAATTGTGTGTGAGGAAGATTCTGTGGATATTTTTACTAATCCCACCTCAGTCGTATCTCTTCATGACGTTTCTGTATTGTAGTTGCTATTTTTAGTGGCATTTTTTCTATAGTTCGGTCAAAAAAGTAAGTAATCTCTATGCAACCAACTCTCTCGTAGATTCCTGAGGAAGATTTCTTATTTGAGACATCTCAAAACTTACACTCAAGAGGACATATTAAGTTTGCGACGATCTTTGTAACACGCAAAAGGAAACGTCAGAGACTTTATAAAGTATCTATATATAAAAATGATCAACGTGACGAGTATGGTCGATTTAGCTATGCCCGTTTGTCTGCCTATAAGCACGCCAGTCTCTCAGTTTTTGAGTTATTGATCTGAAATGTTGAGGCTGTTCTTTTCTCAAAAAGAAGCTGCTCATCTGTCAAAATGACCGATATCGGACCACTATAGCGTATAGCTGTCATACAAACTGAAGGATAGGAATGAAAAGCTTGTATGGAAAACATTTTCATTTGATGAGATATCTTCATGAAATTTGGCATGGCTTATTGACAAAAATAATAAAGCAATCTCTGAAGAAATTGTTCAGATCGGAGCACTTTAACATATAGCTGCTGTACAAACTGAACGTTGCGAATAAAGTGCTTGTATGGAAAACATTTTCATTTGATGAGATATCTACATGAAATTTGGCATGGATAATTGCCAAAAACAATAATGTAATCTCTGAAGAAATTGTTGAGATCGGAGCACTATAGCATATAGCTGCTATGCAAACTGTCATACAAACTGAACGTTGCGAATAAAGTGCTTGTATAAAAAACTTTTTCATTTGACAGGATATCTTCATGAAATTTGATATGGATAATTGCCTAAAAAAATGGTGAAATTCTCGCAGAAATCCTAGAGATCGGAGCACTATAGCTATATGTTGCAATACAAACTGGCCGAACAAAGTTATTATAAGGAATTTTTTGTGAAGTAAAAGAAAGTAAAAAACACGAAAACCTATCTTACAAGTACATGTATGTATGTATGTATGCATATCAGCATTAGCTACTTATTATATGTATATAACCATACTTCATTGTGCCATTGCACCCTTAGATGGCAGCCATTTGTGCGCTAAAACAGCTGTCAGCGTGCACGCAGGGGAAAAAAGGAGCAAACTAACGCATAACAGTACATTTAAAAGCCGCTGCAGGAGTTGCTGAATAATGCAAAACAGCAAGCGCGTCGAAAATTTTACTTACAGCAGCCTAACTGTTTATGTACATATGTAATTATTTTGTTGCCACAAAAATTGTGCGTAGTTATAACAGTAAAATATGTAAATAACGAAAAGAAATTAAATAAATTTGCATGCAGCACTTTTAACTGCCTGAAAACAGCTGCCGTTAATTGCGCTGCACATCCTTGCAACAGCGGCGCCGCAACATTTGTATGTTAATGAGCGTGCGTGCGTGTAGAAATATGCTTAATATACTTGATAAATGTAGAGTGTGTATGTGTGCGTAGATATGTATGCATTTAATGTAGTTTTTAAATACACTTTTGCCTACACCCTTCACTCTTCTATTTTTTGTTTGCATTTTTTGGTTTCTTTTCTGCATTGAAACTAAACCAGTTTTGTGCAACATGCAAGCGGCATGGCAGCCATTGTGCCACATGTTGTGGTACATGAGGTGGTGCATGTGTGTATGCTTATATAGAATATACTCAATCTGCAATACATATCTAAAAGGCAACAGCTAAAGCGGCCTTGCAGTGGGTTTAGTTACTTAACAGTGTGCTGTAAAGCATAACAGCTGTTAGGAGGGTAACAGTATAAATCAGCATTCATAGGTAGCATATAATATATGAAGTAACTATGAGAAAGATTCACAAAATTAAAAAAAAAAAAATTATGCCAGCTTAAACCCTTTATACCAGTTCGAGTGTTCGATTCTTGCAAAATTATTACAAAATAATTAAAACATAAAATATTTACTAAGGCTAAATATAAAAAATTATATTAAGCATTTATGCCAGTTTGAACGATTTATACCAGTTCGCGTGTTCGATTCGTGTAAAATTATTACAAAATAAATAAAATATAGAATATTTACTAAGGCTAAATAAAAAATTATATAAATCATTTATGCCAGTTTAAACGACTTATACCAGTTCGCGTGTTCGGTTCGTGTAAAATTTTTATAAAATAATTAAAAGAGAGTATTTATGAAAAATAAGCTAAAAATATTATATTAAACATTTATGCCACTTTATACGACTTATACCGGTTCGCGTGTTCGATTCGTGTAAAGGTATTACAAAATTATTCAAAAATATAATATTTACTAAATTTGCTAAATAAAAAATTATATAAATCATTTATGCCAGTTTAATTAAATTATACCAGTTTCCTGTTCGATACGCTGCACTGAACTGAGCAACCAAAATCGAGTTCTGCTCTAGAAAAAAATTTTCATTGGCGAGATGTTTTCACAAAATTTGGCATAGATTATTTTCCAAGACAGCGCGGTAATCTCCGTAAAAATTATTCAGTTTGGAAAACTATATAATTTAGCTACCATTGAAATTGAGCGCACGAAATCAAGTTTTTTGTATGGAAATCCTTATTTATTTTTGTAGGGTGTTATAGCAGCGATGCAAGCGTAAACGTATTTTCTTGGTCTTTTTCTTTCAAATTGCCTAACCTCTTTTTATTTCTTACTCCTTTACTTTCTACTTGCTTCTGCTTGTTTCTGCTTGTCTATTTTTTTTTCTTTCTCTTCTTATTTTTTCCTCCTTCTCTTTTTTTTTCTTTTCCTCCCTCCTCTTTTTTTCTTTTCTTCCCTCTGCTTTTACCATTTTCCTTCTCCTTCTGCTTTTTTTCTTTTCCAACTTATCCTCCTTGCTCCTATTCAGCGTCTTCGCCTACCCTCTAAAGCATATCCGCGCACTACTTTTGCCGTTAAGCGCTTTGTATTCGCCGTTTAATGAATGAATTTTCGGCTTTATTTGATTTTCCTACTTTTTCAAGTTCATATACATACATACATATTTATATACTTCCGTGTTTTTTTTTCTTGCTTAAGTATCCTTGCGCCGAAGGTTAAGCAGCGTTTTTATAGTTGGCAAATCTCATCAGCGCAATTGAGTCGACAGCTGTTGATACTGATTTCTTTTAATGCATTGTTGTTGCATATTTTTTTTGTATTATTGTTGTTGAAAAATTTAAAATAATCCATGTATGTATTTTTCTATGTATAAGTACTCTTCTGTGTAAGGTCTTTCATTTTTTTCTTAAATTTTTTATAAAATATTTTTTTTATTCAAACAGGTAAAGCGTTTTTACACATTTTTGGACCCGAACTTTTTTCGAGTCACTATATTTTTATTAATCACCCTCATATTTTTTAATCACTCTCCAATTGAGCTCCACTTTTGATGAAGTTAGTTTACTGTCTTCAACTATCTAAAACAAAAGCATCTTGCATATAGAATCGTATTTAGCTCTGAAAACACTTTATTCAGTATCTTAAACACTAAAAATTCTTCCAAGAATATCGAAATTTCTTCAACGAGAAGCTATTTACTCTCCTCTTAGAAGCCTTTACTACCGTTATTAGAAGTTTTTTTCCAAATTTGTGAAACTTGCTTCTGTGTCAAACGAAATTCATTGTTTTTTTCACACAAGGTGGCTGTCTGGCGGCTTATGGAAGACAAACTGTAAGAAAAATCGGAGTTTTTTACGTAATGTTCTTTAAAAGTTGTAAGAGGTATCCTAATATCAAGAAGCTTTTGGTTAGTAACATGATAAAGGTGTTCCTCTGTGTCTGAATATAGTAACACCGAGGTTGTAGAAGCAGTAAGATAAAGTTTTTTAAAGACCGCATAGATCGCTCCGATAATGTCAGTGTTTCTTGTTGACGTTATTGCAAAAGCAGGAAATATTACCCAAATAGTTTCAAGATCATTTAAATAAGGTTCGCTCTCTGTTGTTGAACCGATTATCTAATACTCGCTTGGATGGTAAGATAAGGTAATTAAAGACCAGGAAACGTGCTGTTTCGACGATGTCGGTCCATTATAAGAGGGGTGTTAGACGAGTGGGATTAGCTGAACACGCTAAGAGGTTTTAAGAGTCATACAGAAAATCTTTGTATGCTGAAGATATAAGTATTTGGTTAATCGGGGTCGATTCTGCTTAAGTAAGAACCTTCTGTAATATTCAGAACGTAGCTGCGCACGGGTTACTCTAGACTCTCATGGCTACTCGAGCTTGTCATCTGCTGGAGGAACTTTAACTTCAAGTACGCTACTTACTGAGAGCAAGTCGGACGGCCAGTTCTACGTTAGCAGCATTGAGAACTGTTTTTTTTTGTTTTTGACGATTTAACCACATTTGGCTCGTCGAGTTTTGGGTCAAGTTCTCTCTCACTCTTTCCCTGTAGTCATTGCAATTGTCAGTTATTCTGAAAATTTAGTGAACTTGTTAAAGATTTTAGGTAATTAGAGAAATCTCAGACTTAACTTATATAAGACAAGATTTATTCGTGAAAACTTTTTCATAAATATCTCTAGAATCTCTATTCATTTCTAGTGACTTACAACAATAGCAAAAACAATATTAATACCTATTTTAATGTCCTATTGATGTTGCGATTGTGTTGAATTTCAGAGAAGTGTTTGAGGAAAATCTTTTGATAAGTAATATGAGAATATATAAACTAAAAAATTTCAGCATTTTTTTTCAATATTTTAATATTTGATTTTTTCTATATAGTTTGTATTACTTTAAGTCTAATTTTTAAATTTAGAATTTTAATTTTTTATCATATTAGAATTTTCTTAAATTAAAAAATTTTTGTGTGTCTCAAAAATATTTTATTTTTCCAATATCTATTATTTTTGTTACTTTTTAATTTTTTTTAAATTTTTTTGAAAAAATATTTTTTTTTCTAAATTTAAAATTTTTATTTTATTTTTTCAATATTATTTTTGTTACTTTTAATTAATTTTTTTTTTATTTTAATTATTTTTTTTTTTTTAATTTTTTAGAAAATAATTATTTTCTAAATTTAAAATTGTATGTGGTTATTATTTGAGATTTTTTTAGTTTTTCTGTCTAGTTTAATATATATTTTTTTGTATTGTTTTCTTTTTTATTTCTTGTTTTCTGTCTTTTGAATTTTATTTTTGAATTTAATTTGTATTTTTTATTCCATTTAATTTTTTTTTCCTTAAATTTATAATTATTCATATTAGAATTTTTCTTAAATTAAAAAATTTTTGTGTGTCTCAAAAATATTTTATTTTTGCAATATTATTTTTGTTACTTTTAGTTAATTTTTTTTTTTTAATTTTAATTATTTTTTTTTAATTTTAATTATAATTACTTTCTAAATTTAAAATTGTATGTAATTATTATTTGAGATTTTTTTAGTTTTTCTAATTAGTTTAATATATAATTTTTTTTGTATTGTTTTCCTTTTTCTTTTTTATTTTGTCTGTCTTTTTGAATTTTATTTTTGAATTTAATTTTTATTTTTTATTCAATTCCATTTCATTTATTTTATTTTATTTTATTTTATTTTATTTTATATTATTTTATTTTATTTTATTTTATTTTATTTTATTTTATTTTATTTTATTTTATTTTATTTTATTTTATTTTATTTTATTTTATTTTTTTATTTATTTATTTATTTTTCCTTAAATTTATAATTATTCATACAAGACTCAAAAACATTTCCCACAGCAGCATTTTCCATTTGCGTCAAGCATCTCCTTTGCTCTCATTTCACTTTTAATTAAAAACAATTAAAATTTTTGACATTCTCGCTTGGCAGCGGCGAAACAATTTTAGCGCAATGAAAATTCGCATAAAATTTGCAAAGTTTATTAAACGTAGCACATAATTTCTGCAACATTAATGCGCAGGCACACCCACACCCACATCTAAGCACGTTTGCTGCAATTTGTATGTGGCACTTTCGCCAATGGCATGACAGTGACTAATTAGCAGCGTCGCGTCGACTGACTGACAACCCGCGGCGCGTCAACGGAAAATGAGTGAAAATGTAAAATTAACGCGCCAAAAATTTTTCTAGTGCGTGGGCTTACTATATAGTGGAGAAGTGGAGAAAACTTTCAACGAAAATATAAAAATATTATGCGGAAAATAGAAACTGGAATAAATACTAATACCACTGAAAAGTAGAAGACCATTATACTCAAACAACGCCTTTCGAATGTATTTTCTGTGAAAATCTTCCCGATCTGACATTATATACATTTCCAATATATTTTCTGTGAAAATCTGCGAAATATTTCAGATTTGGTTCCTAAATATTCTTGAAATCGCTTTCACATAAACTCGAACTCTTTCTTTGATCCAAAAGATACGTAATCTCTTTCAATCATCTTGTTAAAGATTTTAGGCAGTTAGAGTATACTCAGGCTTATCTACTCATCTTTCTTTCTAGTATACCATCTACACCTTCCGCTTTTAAGAAACATGTCTCGAGCAGACAAAAGTTAGACAAAGTCATGTCTTTGGATCTTCTTCTCAGATTTGCGAAATGTTAAAAAAATCCAAGTTTTCAATTGAAAGATATAAAAGTTTGATCTAGATGAAGTTAGATTTCGAATAAATATACACCAGACATGCCGCTTAATGTTGCCAAAACTAACTGAGAATGGTTTAAAGCCTTATTATATCTATGAAACATCTCGATCCAATGATAAATCTATGTACATATATGTGACCTGGTCTACGAAAAGGGGGCTTAGGTGTCAAAAAATCAATTTTTTTTTTTTTTTTTTTTTTTTTTTTTTTTTTTTTTATTTAATTTTTTATTTTTTTTTTTTTTTGACACTTAAGCCCCCTTTTCGTAGGTCATATATATAAAGCGATTAATCTCTTAACCTCGTCACCTGCCCGAAACCTTGGGTGGCTAAAGCAGTGACAAGAGAAGTTACTCAAAGTTAGTATCCAAAGTATTACAGGCAAAAAAATAAGTGTAGATGATTATTTTCCACGACATTCACCAATGAAAGCTCGAGTCAATGTGAGGTTTCGATGTCACAATGTCGATAAATGTAACTGTAAAAAAATACAATTATGTCGAAAGAACGCCTATTAAAATCACCTCTATATACGATCGGGAAGATCAGTCGATATTTCGTCGGGACAACGTACACTAAAATCACCTCCTTGTCTAAACGGCAATACCAGTTCACCTTTAGACGAGATAACGTTCACTAAACTCACCTCTAATGTCAGATCGGGATACCGATCGAAGTTTCTTCGAAAGAATATTCACTAAATTTACTTCAATGTTCGATCGATAGTGCCAATCGAAATTTAGTCGGGAAAATATCCACTAAAATCGTTTCAATCGGGTTTACTAGTCGTGAGAATGTTAGTGGACGTCACCGCGAATCACCTCTATGTTCAATCGGGAATACCAGTCGGCATTTTGTCTTGAGAGAACGTTAATTAAAATCACCGCAATGCACGTTCGGGACTACCAGGTTACCTTTCGTCAAGCAAATGTTCAATAAACCCACCTCTAATGCCAGAACGGAATACCAGTCGACATTTCGTTGAAGGAACGTCCACTAAAAGACCGCAAAATGCTGTCGGGAATACCAGTCGATATATCGTTTAGATATGCCAACTAAAGTCACTCCCAGTATGAGATCGGAGATACGGGTCGACATTATGTCTAGAGAAAACGTTCAATGGACCGTCAGAAATACCTCGAGTTCAGTGTTTTACTTCAACGCTGAGTCTTAAAGGTTATATAAGACATTTTTCAATTCTAACAAAGTAGTATTTTATATTCATTAGGGATCAAGCTAGGTCCATACTCAAATTTTTGAGTTGCTCAACGAAAAAAATGCAATATTTTATTAGAACAAAACAAACTACAAGCGAGACGACTTGGAGAATTCACAATTAGAGAATTAAAAAGCAAATTATTTACAAAAACAACTCGTGGAACCTCTAAAAATCGAACGCATGAACTCAATCCACGATTTGAATTTCTTCAAATCAGCAACAACACACACACACACAAATACATGCTCCGCGATCCAGCACTGTCAAGCCAGCAACGCACATACAAACGCTGTCGGCTTGTGCGACGATTGTCACGCCTCGTCGGCATAACTGTGAAATGCGATAGCAGCGATGGGTTGGCTACATGCGACCATTTTGCCCAACCAACGCAGGGGAAGGCAAGCAAAAGCAAGAAAACTAAAAGCAAAAAGTAACAGCGGTCAAAGCAGAAGAGAGCAGACTCGAGCGCCGCATACAAATAAAACAAAAACAATGCGAAGATTAAGATTGTGCAAAAGACAAGCGAAATTATTGTCTGCAAAGCAAGCAAAATCTCTGCTGGCGCGGCAAAATAACAGCTGAGCGCCTAAATGCAGTTGTAGCTGTCATAAAACGGTGGTGTGAGAGCGAGAGCGTATGGCTGAGAACTACAGTGAGTATGCCTTTACTTTCTTGGTTGAGTGTGAGGGCAGGCACGCTATATTTTTACAATGCTTGTAAATTTATGTGAGGCAAATATAAAACAGCAACAACAACTGTGGCAATGCGGTTGCCTATTCAGCGCACTCATTTACTCCTGCAGAGTTCAGCCGACGGTAGCGTAAGGAGAACTGCTGCTAAACGCATTTGTGGTGTGAGTGGGTTGCATATATAACTGTTAAGGGAGGTAGGTTTGAAAATAAATGCCTAGCGGCAGTTTATATAAAGCGAAGGCGTTGAGCAAAATTTTAATTTAACAGCAGCCAACAACAACAGTGAGGCAAGTAGCGTTGAGGGGAGTTGTATTTATGTGCTACGATATGTGGAGTGGGGAATTGAGCGCTTATTTTGAGTGTTTATTAGCTTGTTGCTCGGTGTGGTGAATTTTTGTGCATATGACACGGTGTGAAACTAAACTATGATGCGACTTTTTTATTTTTTTAATATTTCTTTAATACGAAAAATATGATTTTAATCATTTAAGTAGAACCTTCAATATATTTTTGCTATCTATGAATTAAATAGTCACATATCTACTCAGCACTTGTATCACAATTTACCGGTTTTTTGCGCCTCTTACTGACTGTTACCATTGCTTCGGCTTTCCTTGGATGCCAGGCTCGATCACTCAGCTTTTTGGAGGCGGCGCTTAACGACGGCGCATTTTCTTTTTCTCTTTGCAAATGTTTCAGTTTATTGAAGGTGCCTTCAAAAGTATTGCTTTCCTTTGCAAAGTTATGTTGTCAAAATTTTTTGTAATTTGGCTGTGAATAAAAAATATTATACAAGTCAATTACATTTAATTTAAAGATAACTCAATCTTACAACTTCCTGCTTGGGCTGTTAATGCCAATTAAGGTTTTGGAGGTTATAAAGGAACAAAGAACGCAAAGAATATAATAAAAACATATACACATATACATACATATGTACATATGTATGTACATACATACATATGTATATTATATTTTGGATAGAGTGATATCCTGTTAAAATTTTCAAAAACAAAAAAAATTAAAAACTTTCAAAATAAAAAATTCACAAGCGTTAAAAACTGCCGAAAAAATTCAAAAAATTCATACATACATACATATGTATGTACATACATATATGTATTATATTTTGGGTAGAGTGATTTACTGTTAAAATTTTTAAAAATAAAAAAATTAAACATTTTCAAAAAAAAATCTACAATCATTAAAAATTGTCGAAAAAATTCAAAAAACCTTCAAACATTTCCAAACGAAGTTTGAAAATTTTCCAAAAAAAAAGTTACACTAATTTAAAATATTATTTCGAAAATTTTTGAGAAAAATTACAAAAATTATACAATTACATACTTAAAAATAATTTCAAAATTTTTCAAAATACTAATTTCAAAAACTTTGTTTTCCTTATATTGCTGTTTTATAAGTTGTCGAAAAAAAATATAAAATTGCCCCAAAAATTTCAAAAATACAAATTTCAAACGTTTCCAAAAAGTTCAAAAATTTACCAATATTCTAAAAATTTTAAAAAGTTTCCGAAAAATTCTAAAATTTTCAAAAACAACCTTCAAACATTTTCAAAAAAAGTTTCGAAATTTTCTAAAAAAAAATTCCACCAATTTTAAATATACATACATACATATCTACTTTCAAAAAGTTTCAAAAATGATTACAAAAATTATAAAAAATTTTTAAAAAATAATTTCAAAAATTTCTTATATTACTGATTTGTAAGTTGTCGAAAAAAAAAATATAAAATTGTCCCAAAAATTCAAAAATATAAATTTCAAACGTTTTCAAAAAAGTTCCAAGTTACCAATTTTCTAAAAATATCCAAAAAATGCGAACATTTTCAAAAACGACCTTCAAAAAAAACCTAACCTAAAAAAAAGGTTCCTCCAATTTTATGCCCATTTAAATACGCTTTCAAAAATGATTACGACATTTGAAAAAAAAAATGTTCTTAGAAATAATATCAAAAATTTTCAAAAAATTAACTTCAAAAACTTTGGTTTTTTTATTTTACTGATTTATCAGTTGTCCAAAATTTTTTCAAAATATATTTCAAACATATTCAAAAACAAAAACGCAACATTTTCAAAAAAGTTTTTAAATTTTCCAAGAGAAGCTCCACAATTTAAAATATACATACTTTCAAAATGTTTCAAAAAATTACAAAACTTTCTAAAACATAATTTCACAAATTTTCAGAAAATTACGTTCTGAAACTTTTCTCCTTATATTAATGATTTAGCGGTCGAATATTTGGAACACAGACACATTTTCGTCTTACTCTAGCTTTCTTGGACCTTAGATATTTTGATGTCAAAATTTTTTCTCCAGGTTCTTATGCACGTTCTCGATCTTTCCGTTGATTGCCTTATCAATTTTAGTCCATAGCATTCCGGGTAGTTTTGTCTGGATTTCGACTCAGAAATTATTCGAACCGGACCCGTTTTCTTTGGAGAATTCCGCGGTGCTGAGTCATGAACCAAATATTGCGCAAGTATCGGTTTATGAACATTTTGGATGACAGAGGCTACGAAATTTCATGTTTTGCGGCCTTATAAAAGCCTCGACCCAACATCGTCCACTATGTACTGATGCGGTTAACTTCGTTGCCCGCTAATTCACTTCGATAGACGCACCTCTTGAGAACCTAGCTAAGTAAGTCGAAACCGCAACCAACTTTTGCTAAGCTTTAAACGATTTGTCGAACTATGAGTATGAGGATCTGGTGAAATTTGTAATAAACTCAAAGCACTTCATTGAACTCTATGGAAGTGGAGCTGGTGATCCATATTTAAGAGTTTTGGGGTATCACACGCTGGTCCTAGTAAACAGCTGTCCAAGTGGGACCCTTGATAGCTTTTCTGGGAGTCTCAACTCTATTAAGTTAAGTTACCTAATTCACCCTTACGTCTGAAGGTGTCTTATACCAGATATTTTAGCCACGATTTCACCAAAGGCGGAGCAAGTATTGGATTTGGAGACACTATCAAAAGGTACCTAAAACCTTTAATGACTTAGATATGGAACAAATTTCCTTTGAAATTGCTGAAGGAGACTGGTCAGCAGCTAAAATGGACGGCTTAAATAAAATGGTGACTAAAAAAGGTACGGAACATTGCGGAAAAGTTGATGAAATTCGGTTTCTAACTCAAGAATATGGAATTGCTATGTTATTATGTGAGTCCAAGAAGCTCAAGCGCGATTTGAGGACAACAAAGCTTGGAGTCCCGTTATATAATGATTACAAATTTTGCAAAAATATGAATTCTTTAGCAAACGAACATTATAAATTTAATATATTTTTCCGATGTAATAAAATTTAAAAAAAAAAATTTTACATCAGCGCCTGTGGCTAGGCTTTAATTCTCGGCTTAACTGCCAAAATATTAGCTGCCATGTGATCTAGCTTAAAGTGAGTGAAACCATTGCGCGATCTGTCGCTAATTAAACCATTTTGAAAGTGTAACCAACGAGAGGGTGGCGCAGTGCGGCCAGCGGCTTTGCGTAATTGAAGACAATGAGCGAGTAGAATAAGTGATTTTTAATTGGAAACGCAAAAATTACCGCTTTTGCGCACATAAACTATATCACCATGCATATATTTACATATACACGGCATATACATACATATTTATATACATATATACAAAGCACACACATACATATTTATATATATACATAACTGCACCGCTTTGAATCACTACTGTCGCGCTTCCTACACTGCAATGCCTCGCCGCCTCGCTGCCTCCGGCGTTGCGGTGACCAATTCCATCACTGCCGTCTAGCAGTTGCACTACACTGTTTTTTCATTGCGCTGCGCTTTGCTCTATTATTAGTGTTGCGCTTCGTTGCCGTTTTGATGCTCTAAAGACAGTTTAATAATTACAAACAGTGTGCAATAGCAGAAAATGGTAGAAATAGAAAAAAAGATAGCTAAAAAATGTATAAAAAACCATAACAAAAAAATACTTAATAATAAGAGGCGGTAGCGGTAAAAAGCAACAGCAATAACAAACAAAGCGTTGGGGTATCGTATGAAAGTAGTTTACTGGTGTGGCGCAACATGCGCTTACATGTAACAACAACAATGGCAACAACTGCTAACCGCATTCATATATGTATGTACATATGTTATTCTAACATTGGCGTGCGTGTGTGTGTATGTATGTGCAAAATCGCATTTGTTCGAAGGCCGAGCGGCAGATTAGAAGGTATCAGCTTACATGCTCGCCTTGTTGCATACCATTTGCCAGCTCTGGTTACACAAAACGAGCAGAGAAAATAAATGTTCTGCTATTTTTAGTATAAAAAATATTTTAGAAAAAGTTTTGTTAATTTGTAGGTAATTTAATATGATAAAATTATGAAATTTTTTTTTTGAAAATAAAAAAAAAAAATAAATTTTTTTTGAAAATAAAAAAAATAAATTTTTTTTGAAAATAAAAAAAATAAAATTTTCATTATTTATTATTTTTTAATTTTTTTTTTTATCATTTAATTCGAAAAAGTAATTTTACTCGGGGCAAATGGCTTTAAAATATTTTAGTTAAATTTTATCAATTACTAATTTTTTTTTGTTATTTTTTTTTTTGTTTTTTTTTTTGTTTTTTTATTTTTTTGTTAATTTTTTAGTATTATAGTAGATTACATTTTTTGCAACCTTTTTTTTTTTGTTTACATTATTTTTGGGATTTAATTAGTAATTTTATATTACTTTCAGGAAAATGGCAAAAGAAAAATTTTTAGTTATATTTTAATATTTTAAATTAAAAATTTATTAAAATTTTTTAGTAATTTTTTTAGTAAAAATTTTTAATAAATTTTTAAAAAGTTTCACTCACTTTAAGCTAGATCACGTGGCAGCTAATATTTTAGTAAAAAAATTTATTTATATTTTAATATTTTAAATTAAAAATTTATTAAAATTTTTTACTAAATTTTTTACTAAAATTTTTTTTGATTAAAATTTTCAATAATTTTTTTTATAAATATTCTAAATTCAATGCAGCAGTAAACAACAAGAAGCCAACCCTCCCCACTAGCTTTGATCGATTCGCAAAAAAGCTCATCGTTCCTTTCGTCCAGCTGATTCCTTCTCTTTCATAGCTCACTCAGAGGTAAGCGAGCAGAGAAACGACAGCCAGAGCAAAGCTGTTTTGAAATAAAATCAAAGTATGCCAGGATTTGAGAGGGACCAGACTCGCATTCATTAAAGATGCCAGATTCTTTGAGTCGGACGAGCATAACGAGTGGTTTATAGAGTTTAGTCTTTGATCGTCGGCAGAGGACTTTACTTCTCAATAGCCTACTCTCAGATTCTCTGAGTCGGACGGGTATAATGACTGACTTATAAAGTTTAGTCCTTGTTAGTCGACAGAGGACCTTACTTCTCAATAGCCTACTCAGTCCGAAGTAGCACTTGTTAGCAAGAGTTATTCTGCGTTGAAATTCGAGGCTGACGTTGTTGTTGGTATTGATGCTGGTTCCAAGATAGATTAAATTATCTACGACTTCAAACTGTTATTACTGTCAACAGCGACGGCGGTAGAGGACTGCGTGCATGTAATTGCAGAATGACCGATGTACTCGGACATTAGGGATCTGAGTGGTATGGGGATTAGCTGTACTGATATTAGCGGTATGATCTCGACTAGCCGAACACTTAAGGTCAAACCCCTGGTGACCAGTCCAGAGCAGTATGGAAGCTCATCGATAATAGTTTCGGCTACGAGGTCTAACCGGAGACTTAATTCTGGTACCACTGTGAGCAGGAGCCCAACCTGCGCATGCGCTCGAGGAGTATCGTGTTGGTTGTGGTTAAAACCCGAATGGGAGACCCACTGACACTTTATCAGTTGAATATGGAGTTACTTTGCAATCGCGTGCCGGATCCGAAGTAAGGCAGAGGTTTTAGATGACCAAGCAAGGTGATTAGTGTGTCCAATCCACACTGCCAATTAGTACTGATAATGCCTGGCATTTCTAGGGCACTGATCAACGCATTGATTTTATCCGGTGTGATTTTGAGCGCCGTGGGGTAAGGCTGTCGTCAGCAGGTATCCATATTTAACACACCGGACGTTAACAATAGTGATGTGGGAGGCAAGTCGCGAGCTCGACGACTATTTGCTTGATAACAGGAGATATTATGTTTTGTCCTCGTTCACTGCCAGACTCATTTGCTTTGCTTCCTTATTCAGTCGAGAGTAAGCAGAACTAACGGCACGATTATTGAGGCCACTGACATCGATGTCATCGGCATACGCCAGCAGTTATACACTCTCATAGAAGATGGTACCGTCTCTTAAGTTCTGCAGCTCGTATTATTTTAGGGAGTCTGGAATCGAACGGTCTGGAGAGATCCTTGCCGAACCTAACGAAGCTTTTAGTGTTGCTCAACGGCAGCCGTATTAGCTTTGCGGGGATGCCTAGTTCAGACATCGCGGCATAGACACTTTCTTTTCGTGTTGTTAAATCAAGTTAAAGACATGTATGCAAAAAAAAAGGAATTAAAATAATTATATTAAATTTATTGTTTATTTTTATTTTTTTATTTATTTTATTTTTTTTTTTTTAATTTTTTTTTATAATTTTTATTTTTTATTTTTTTTTATTTTTTTTTTTTTTAAACTTTCAATTCTATGAATTTCCTGTTGAAAATTTTTTGTAGTAAAAGCTACGAGCCAAAATCGTATATTTAAAAACTTTCTCGTTCAATACTTTCTCCTTATGTAATGCGCCTCTCTTACAACAACAATAGCACTAGCAATTACTGAAGTTATATTAAAAATAAATTAACATTTCTATTTGCAGTTAATAATTTCGCCAGTCACGCCTGAATGCTGCAGAAAAATTAAAACGAAGGTGAGTACACATAAACTTTTTCTTACATTTCTACGACGCTTAGGTGCGCAGGCGCACTGTCCATTAAAACTGCTTACAAATATGTACGTATATACAAACGTATATTCACATTTCTACTTATTATAGTAAGTTCCGCAACATAACTAGCGGGCAGGCCGCGCCAGCCGCGCAACAAATGCTGGCAAGCGAAGGCAAAGCAAAGCCAAGAAATCTACACGAAAAATTAAAGAAATTGTCGCATGAAAATAAACGTATAAAAATATTTCGAAAGGCAAAGGGGTGGGGAATATGTCAGCGTTGCTGAAATTGTTAGGTAGCGCTCAGCCAGGCATGTCATGTTGCATGCGACAAATAGTTTCTCACACGTTCGTTACGCCCAACAACCCCAAAAAATTAACCGGTATAGATGGAACTATGTAAATATACGCTTATATACTGGTCTATGTACACATGTATATATGTATATATGTATATGTGTGTATGTTTATGAAAAAAAGTGCTTGTAGTCACAAAATTATGAGAAACTGACGTCTTAGGTATACGCTAACTCGGTGGAATGGGGGAATTTTCACAGAAAGGGTCCTCGAAGACTCAAATTTTTAGCACATTTTCGTTGTTTTAAGACCATTCACTCGCTTAGAAGACACTTCTTAAGTGGAATTGAGCTGCAAACAGCCTATATTGGCCCGATATTTGACCAAGATTTACACAGCTTAAAGGATCTTTTCAAATTTGCACTAATAGAACCACTTAGAAGAGCCTTTTTAAGAAAACTAGAGCTCTAAAGAGACATTCCTCATCGAACCTTTAACCAAAATTTATGGCGCGCACGAGTTTTTCTCAACTTTGCACTGATAAAAGGCCAAGTATTCACTTCGAAAACGTATTTTAGTCTAGAGCTGTAAAGAGGCTCAATGACCGATTGTCCGAAATTTACAGAGGTCACGAGTGCTTTTCAAATTTTCATTAATAAAGGACAAAGTATTCACTTCGAAAAGCTGTAAAGAGTCTTTACCAACCGGAATATTAACCACAGAGAGAGAGAGAGAGCGAGAGAGAGAGAAAGAGAGATGTAACCGATAGAACATCCTATAATATATGTTTACGACATATGTAGTTTCTGTGCTAAAGATGGCGAGTCCATCGACAAAAATTTTAAAAAATTAAATGAAACTCCTGTAGAGAGATGGCACAGAATCTGCTAATCTCTTTACCTTAGTTGTCACCTGTTCAAAAATATTTACTATAATTCGAGATCTTAAAACGCGATCTTCTATATTTTCATAAGCAGCGTATTCGGGATCTACATTCTTAACACTCTTCACCCAAACTGAGATGGTTCAGTATGGTCTATACATTTTGTTTCGACTTAATTCGTATCTTCCTAACCTAAAATAGATTAGGTTAGACAAAGGTTAAGATAAACAGTCGCTAGTCGAAAGATCTCTGCTAGAAACCGATTTATGTTACAAGCAGCTGCAATTTTTTGAGACTTCGTGAAACTCTCAACCACATTTTTGTTCCCTGTTTGTCGAGTTCGTCAAAAATATAACTCAAAGGTTGACCTCTCTTTCTAAAATTACATGCTCTTAGCATCAGTAGAGTTGTGCTGTTAAATTTTGTTTTTCTTTCTGATCTTCTCTGACTGACAGCTTCTCCTAAACTCTCAACTTGCACTTAAAGTATACTTCTGGGTCCAAGTCTTGAATGGATACGTTTTTATACTCGCTTGTTTGAGCGAACTTCAAGACAACCGATTTCAAAACGTTTTAAGATTAGGTTGTGACTAGAAAAAAACAGACTTTTCAGAATTCAGAGGAATCTGCAACGAATTCGGGAAATATTTCTGGCGCTTCTCGAATAAATAAGATCAAGAAATATTCAACAAACTCGAAAGGACAAAGAGCCGTAAATCAGAACCGGACAGGGTGACTTTTAGAAGTCTTTAATTAATATTTTTGACGTTTCTCAGTTCAGGTCGAGATATCTGCAACTAACTCGGATCTTCAGACAGTTCAGAGCGAGAGAGAGAGAGATCGGAACCGGGCGAGGTGACTTAAAAAATTCTTCGAAGAGTAGTTTTGACGTTTCTCGGTTCAGGTCGAGGAATCTGCAGCGAGCACGATTTTTTTTTTTTTTTGGAAAGAGTCAGAGAGTTTTAATTCAGAAGCTAGCGAGGCGAGTTTTAGAATTATTTGAGGAACTTTTTTTCTAAGTTAAGCCCAAAGGTTGTTGCACATTCTTCGAGGAATATTTCTAGAGCCTCTTAGATCAGGTCCAGGAATGTGCAATAAACCCATTTTGTTGGACGTATCAGAGAGTCGTAAATCAGAAGCTGACGAGGCGATCTTTAGAATTTTTCTAGGAATATATCTGGCGTTTCTCGGTTTAGGTCAAATGTACAAAAACTCGAAGGGTCAGTGAGCCGTAAATAAGAACTGGGTGAGGTGACTTTGAGAATCCTTCGAGGAATATTTCTGTCGTATCTCGGCGCAGGTCACGGAATCTGCAACGAACTCTACTTTTTTTTTGGAGAAGAGTGTTAATTCAGAAGCTACCGCCTCGCAGCTTTTGAATTAATCCCGTTATGTAGTTATAGAAAGTTGAAAGAAGAATGAGATGAGGAATATACGGACATTTTGAAAAATTTAAATTTTTTTCGAAAAATATTCTAAGCTGTCGATTAAAAAACCGTTATATGCATAATTTTTCCCTTTCTAACCTCAAAATTGAACTAGTAATTTCTGCGAACTTGCCACAGCTGTTATTATTTGTTGCACTTGCGGTTTAGCTAATTTCCTGGAACATAAATACATATCTGTGTATGTATATGTGTCCTCTTAGCTCCTGTTGCACAAACGAGCTGAGGTGGCATGCCACACATTTGGTAGCTTGTTGAACCTAGAAAAGGCACTTCTGCACATTTTCAAGCAAACTATAATTTCCATAACATGCCTCAAGCCAACTTGCAATGCTCTTAGCGCTGCACCGCCGGTCATGCAACACTGCCAAAATATAAAAGCATTGTAGCGTGTTGCATGTACAGCAATTTGTATACACTGCTGTATTTCTATGCAACCCATTACGCCTATATCAACAAATGCACGCTTGTGTTTGTTGCAACCGCAAATGTTTGTTGTAGCGCAAATGTCAGACTTGTTGTTGTTGTATTTATTTGTGTTGCTTTTGTTGATTATTGGTGTTAGCCAAGTGTCACTGGCGTGTCAATTCGAATTTTACGCTCATAACAATAATAATTGTTGCATGCAACACATGCAACATAACTACCAATCCATATGTGTGCGCTATATTTATGCAACATGCAGCAAATAAGCGTAGTTGGTGGAATAATAAGAAATTGCATAGCAAATACTTGCTGATTGACAGCTCTGAAATTATGTGGCAAGCAATTACTACTTGTTGTTTTCGATTTGAAATTCCCTTTATTGGAGGCAATGTTCTTCTTATTGCATACTCACACAGTTGTAACGCACATAAAAAGTGCCACAAGCAACAGCAAGTGCAACACCTAACGGAAAAAAGTGCGTACGTGCAACGCATGCAATATGTTGCAAGGGCGTAACTGCTGCGGCAACGTAATTAATATTGCGCGCTAAATTACGCGTAAACGCTGCCTCAACTGGCGAACTTTACTTAGTGTATGCATTGTGTTGCAACAACAAAAATTACAAAAACAACCACGTTATAAACTGCAAACAGTTGCCGAAAAACAACAAGAATTGCTTCGCATGTATGTACGCGCGCTTTACGGCGCCATTATGCCGCCCGGCACAGCGCCATTTTTGGGCAACACGCACAAAAATGCGCAACGTGCAACAATAACAAACATGTTGCACATTTCAGCATAGCCAATCACTCACGGCGAATCGCCTCCAAGTGAACGCTGCAATTAGCAAGCTTAAATTGACCCTGTGCGGAAACTTGCAACCAAAGCGTTTTAGTTGCCACATCGCAGCAAGCAATCTTTGTTGTTTTTATTTTTGTGCCGCGCTTAGCTTATACGAGTATGCGTCGTGATGTAAAAAAAAAAACGTTCATCACTTCATTAAAACACAAAACGCCAACTTGCCACATGACCATATGTTGCATGCACCCACACAGATTCATGCATGCGCAGTAGTTTTGCTGCAATGTGTTTGTGCAACTGGCTGTTAATGATTGCTGACTGTTGCTGCTGTTCCCCCCCCATGGAAGTTGTTGTTGTTGTTGTTGCATATTTTCCCCATTGGCTGACCAAATGGGTGACTGAATGACTGCTTAACTGACTGATTGATGACTGTCAGATTGCTCTCCTGCCGCCTGTTGATTTTCTCAGTTATTTGTTTCTGTTGTTGTTGTTGCTGTTAATATAGCTGTTGCCATTATTATTGTTGTTGAAATTGTTGTTGCTGTTATTTTTGTTGCAGTTGTTGCCATTATTTTTCTTGCAGTTGTTGTCATTATTTTTGTGGTTGTTGTTGTTGTTGTTGTTGTTTTTGTTGTTGTTATTGTTGTTGTTGCTTTTGTCATTATTTTTGTTGTTATTGTTGTTGTCACTGCCACTGAGGCGATTGTACGTCACAATTAATTACGCGCATTTAAGCTGAACGTGCAACATGCAGTTGCAGGCATGCAGCGCCAAGCGCCGAGTGCCGCATGTCAGCGCAAATGCTGCAATGAAGCTGTAAGAAGCTGTTGCAAGCAAAAAATGCAAAATTTTATTGTTGTATAAATGCAGTGGGACCCACATGCTCGTATTATGCGGCTGCAAATATGCACATAACCAAAACTAATAAATGAACCATGTCACTGTATGCGCCCCCAATTAGGAGAGATTCATTGGTAGGCCGTAAAAGAAACGGGAGTGTCTGGATATATGAGAAAAAGAAGCATAAAACGAACAAAAAATGGGAAAATTCAGCACAAGACTTGAACATTGCATTGGTAAAATCGAAAGTAACGGTTCCACCGGATTGCTGAAGGTGGTCGACAGGAAGAAAAAATTAGAGATTGGTGAGAGAGAGGAATGTAGAAGAAAAAGAAATCTATAGAAACCTAATAGCTTGAGAAATACTATATCTGTAACTCTCGTTGTGGGTCTGGCTGTGACATATTTTGTTTCAAATGGAAGGGTTTTGAGATAAGACTTTAGATTAGGTAAGGTTAGGTTTGATGGCTGATCCAGAGATTGGCCTTGGACTACTATGTACAGTACTTTCTGAAACCATAAAAAAACTCTTGCTTTTCGTACTGTTTCACTTAAACCGGTAGTCTTGTAAGCAATAAAAACTGTTCGGGAGTATTTTTCGCACTATGATTTACTCAGATACTGCTCGAAAAGGCCAGGACCGTTGAATTTTATTCGAAAAAATTATATATTTATGGCATCTGAACTCTCTGACAAACAGTTTTTCATTTAAAGCTGAACGAAATTTCTATTAAAACCTCTCAACACTAATATTTTCTAATGAATATCAATGGAAATCTGGAATTTGAACGTATTAAGGGGAAAAGTATACCCCATACTTGGATTTAACACCTTTAAAGCAGTCCTCTGCGCAACTTCGTCCCTAAAACTGTTGACTCTATGTAGTCGAAAGGTATTACCGATTTACTGGCAGCACTTTTTTACTAATAGATCTTCCGTAAAACAGTCAATTCTACGGTTCAGAATCCGAACATGAATCAGACTAATATCTCTCAGCGCGGTAGCAAACTTAAAAATCATTGAAGCAGATTTTTCGACTAAAAAATCTTCCGTTCCCACTACAGACAGTTCTACGTAACCGAATGTGTATCCCACCAAAATCTGGTAGCTCGGAACTGATCCGGATTTTTATCTGACCAATATCTATCAGCTCGTTAGCAAGCTAGAATATCCATGAAAGGAAACTCTTCGAATATTGGCTTCTCCGTTTCCACAACAGTCACTTTTACGAAAAATCAAATATACGTCAGCTCGGAATGGATCCGGACTTTTATCTACACAAGAACTCAGTTCTGAGCAAGTTAGATAATCATTTAAGCGGAACTCTTCGACTAATAAATTCCCCGTTCCCACAACAGTCAGTTCTACGTTTGCAGAACGGATCGGAATCCAAATCCGAATTCGAATATGATCAATATCAATAAGCTCGTTAGCAGGCTGGAAAATCCTTAAGGCGAATTTTTCGGCGAATAGATCTTCCGTTCTTACAACAGTCAATTCTACGTATCCAAATCCGAATCTGAATTTGTATCGAACCCATATACTCACAGCTCGGAGCAGGCTTTAAGCGAAACCCTTAGACCAACAGATTCTTTGTTCGAACAACAGTCAGTTCTCGCTAGATATCAGAGATCAGTTTCAAGCTAGACAATCCTTGAAATAAAACTCTTCGACTAGTAGTCTCGTACTCACAAGAGTCAGTTCTACGTATCCAGAACGAATACAAATTTCTATCCCACCAATATATGGCAGTCGGATCCGAATTTTTATCTGACCAATATCTATCAGATGATTAACAAAGTAGAAAATCCTTAAAACAGAACTCTTCGACTAATAAATTCTCCGTTCTCACAAAATTCTGTTCGACGTATTCAGATCGAATTCGAATCCGAATTTGAATCCAAATTTGAATCTGATCAATATTTTTCAGATCGTTAGCATCCGACATAATCTTTGATAAGTGATTAATGTCGCTACAATAACAACATATCAATTGAACTTAAGCAAGAGAATATTACGTGAGTTCTATACAGAAAACTCAGAAACATTGGAAAGTTTTGTGAAAAGTATTGAAACACCCATATTTTTTAAATATTTATATTGACTGACTTACTTTTATATGCATTTAGTGTTATATTCTAATCGCTGGACAAAGAAAATCAATATTTTAAATTATGTTTTTAAGAGTTTTGGCAAAAAATCGTTTTTCGTTTCGCTTTAGGTTTTTTTTCGATAAAAACTGCAAAAAGGTCTTTAAAATAATATTATTTTTAGCTCAAATTTTGAGAAGCAAACACTTCAAGCTTAGTTTTCAAAAAGTTTTGAGCTCTATAAACGTATTTTTCTGCAAGTTATGCATGTTAAAAATAAAACAGCGCCTTTTGGTAGGCTTTGATTTTTGGCTTTACGTTATATATTGCCTTTAATTAGCAGAACAAAATAAATTTTGTGCGCAAATATGCATTGTTATCGATTTTCAAGCATTTCAGGCACCTTATGTATACACTCTTGTACCTATATACACGCCTATATGCCCGTACATTATATACAAATGTGTGTTGAGTGCCATTTCGACACGCTGAAGTGTGCATGTAAGTGTTGTTCAGCGCGCTAAAATGAGCTAATCATTAGCTGACGTCGCAAATACAATGCTAGAAACCACAAATGCAACAACAACAATTACGTTGAACGAATACAATAGCTTGCACGACGTTGACGTCGCCACCAACGGTGCTAATGTGACATGTTGCACACTCAAAAGCACAATTATGTACTTGAAGCCATGTGCTAGAGTATATATATATATATTATATACATACATGTATATACATATATGCAGCCACAAAGCTTTGTTACCAGCAGCAACACGCTCGCCTAATGCTCGGCGGCGCGAAAAATCTTCAGACCTTCAAATCTCTTAGCTTTGTTGTTGTGGTAATGTCAGCTTTTGTTGTGTTTTTGCAGTAAATGCGATTGTTCTTGTTGTCGTTGCCACGTTTGTTGCTGCTCCACTGATTAGCGCATTTATACAAATCGCATTTTAGCGCAAATCACTTTTGCCAAGCCAACAAGCCAGCCACTCCAGTCAAAGCCCGGCCCCGGCGCGATGCTTGTACAAGGGTCAACCTCTTCGCCAAGTGGCTGTCGCATATTAACCCACTCGCTAGCAGCAAATAACAACAATAACAGCGCATACACACCCACTGGGTGGTGGTTTACCGTTGCAATTATTTTTTTGCTGCGTTCTGCTGGTGTTGGGCCGTCGCCACCTTCATCTTTTGCCAGACTTTTTTTGCACATTTGCCTGCTCTCAGCAGATTTTGTGCAATTTTTTAGCTTTTTGTTCGACAAATTTCGTTTGAAGTGCCATTTCGCACCCTCATTAACGCATTTGAGTACGGCGACAAGTGCTGAAGGTTATTTGGGTCGCAACGGCATGGTTAGATTTAGCGAGTTTACATATTTTTGCTAATTTGAAAAGAAGGGTTGTGGTTGGTAGGGCAAAGAATCATTAAAATACATGCGGAAAACTAAAAATGAAATTAAAATAGCTAATTTTTAGACTCAATTTCGAAATATAACCTCACTTCTGAAAAAAAAATAAAAAACTGTGTGCAAGCGAAGCTCTGATTTGGACGATGATAATAAACTAAATCTAACCAAAAAACAACCTCGAACTACTGTGCCCAAAAAATAAGGTGACATTTATTTATTTTGAAAATTCTTTATTTATTCTTCCAAATCAATTTCATCCCCTCCCGCTGCAATGCACTTATGCCAACTGATTTTCCAATCTTCGAAACACTGGTTGTAGTCACTTTCCGGGATGGCCTGCAGTTCCGTCTTCGTTGTGGCTTGAATCTCCTCTATTGTATAAACCTGTGTCCCGGGAGCGGTCTTTTGAGCTTGGTGAACAGCCAGAAGTCGCACGGCGCCAGATCAGGTGAATACGGTGATTTTGGTTGAGTTTTTGGCGAAATGATCACGAATTACGAGGGCAGTAAGGGATGGTGCTTTATCGTGGTGTAAAAACCAAGAATTGTCTTTCCACAATTCCGGACTTTTTAGGCGGATAGCGTTACGCAAACGACGCGTAACGTTCAAATAATATTCCTTGTTGACTGTTTGACCGGTTGGAAGGAATTCATAATGCACAACACCACGATAATCGAAGAAAACAGTCAACACGAGTTTGATTTTTGAGCGACTTTGGCGCGAATTTTTTGGTCTCAACTCTCTTTTGGCACGATATTCGCTCGATTGATCGATTGTTTTGGGGTCGTAAGCATAGATCCAAGTCTCATCGCCACTTATAATGCATTACATGACACCCTGGTAGTCGGAAAGCATCGTTTCATACACTTCAACGCGATGCTTTCTTTCCAACAAATTCAATGTTTTCGGTACCAGTCGAGATTTGACGCGCTTTAGGCCCAAAACATACTTCAAAATGGTATTGGCTGTGCCTTTCGATATGCCAACTTCATCAGCAAGGTCTCTAATTGTTAATCGACGGTTTTGCAACACCAAATCTTTCATATGTTGAACGTGAGCTTCGTCGGTTGAGGTTGACGCTGGACCCTGGACGCTCTTCGTCTTCGACACATTCACGGCCGGCTTGGAACTCACTATACCACTTGTAAACAGTTTTTTTAGACACAGCCTCATCACCAAAGGCTTTCTGCACCATCCTCAACGTATCCGCAGCAGAAAATTGATTCCGTAAAAAAAATTTAATGCAAATTCTGTGCTCAACAAATTTCGACATCGCAAAAAACGAAAAACTCACTTTTAGCAGCTCACAAAACGACACGTATCTCAAACACTAATGAATATTTTGACATGAAATTTGACATAAATGTGACTGACAGTACCACAAACCTAAAAAAAAAAATAATTCTGCAAATCCTTCGACGCGCGCAGTTTAAATTCAAATGTCACCTTATTTTTTGGGCACCTTGACATCATTCTTTGTGTTCTGTGGGACCTAACCTGGCTATTGATAATAGTCTCATGGAACTTAGTTTTATTGCATACTCTTGAAATCGAAATTATCCATGAGTGACGACATCGGTTTTTTCTTAACGAGGTGGAGGATGGTAGACAATAGAGTCAATGCTGAAACCCTATTCTTGGATGTTGATTTCTGTTGATGTAAGTTTTGGACCCTCTTCAGCCCGAAAATCCATTAAGTTTGTGTTAACCATCTTAATAGCTACAGATTGTGTCAGCGGCTATGTATTTCTTTGCATTCACCGAACAACAAGATGGTGCCCGAACCTCAAGAAACTGAGACGAATTACTCTAACTGTGCTTTTAGCTACTGATTCAGCCGGCGTTCATAAGATTCTTTGTATCTGCAATAAGTTGGTTCCAACAACGCTTACGAGATTCCATGAAAGTCCAAAATCCATTTAAAGCGATTCAGCAATCCACTTCATCTCGATTTTTAAAACTTTACACTTTAAAAATTACCTGAAATTCATGCTTCTAGACTAGAATACCCCCTTAAGCTGAGCGTTTCTTTGCTTAAAATAATGTAATTATAAAGTCTGCTGCTGTTGACAGTGCTTGGCCGGACAATAACCTGGGTCGGTTCCGGTTACTTAGACACGACTGTCATAGGAACGGAGTCTGTAGATAAGTTTGATTCCTCAATTAAAACCTCATATAAGCCCTTGGATAACTAAAATGACCAAAATAAATGTTTTAAAAACATCTATTTCAACTCAGATATCTTTCAGGCGGATCTTTCTTAACTTATTGGAAGTTATATTGAAGGATTTGTTGAAAATTATCTCAACTTACTGGAAGTTATATTGAAGGATTTGTTGAAAATTATGGGTTTTCCGCGGAAGCAATTTTATGGCTTAGAAAAAATATTCTCTAACCTAAATATCCTTTTTCCATTGTAAGTTTTAACTTCTTCTTTTAGTGATTGGCAGTGTGGGTAATATCTAAAGGATTCGAAAAATTATTGGTCATCGTTTTAGCTTCCGATTTGTGGTTTATTCAGAGTTTATCTTCCTAGAACTGAAAAATGATAGTGCCCTATGACTTCAGATTATTTTTTTTCCAATGGATTCTATTGCAAGACACGCCGTTTCCCAACCATCATAACATAACCGAGCGAGTTTTACTGTTTCGAGAGCCTTTTCTGAACAAACCAAGCGAGTAAAGTAGCAAAGTCATAGGCGGTTTCGGTTTAGGAAGGTTGTTAGGGTGGTTGTCTGCCGAAGCGCCAAGGCTTTCAGGCGGCGCATTGTGGGTCGTATTACCGTTTCTTGAGCTATGTGTGCTAATAGTCTTATTCACAATCATCAAACCATCTGAGTAAGAGTCTATCCTTCATAACCATCATCATAACATCAAGCCAAAGAAGAGTCTATGAGAAACCTATTTTTAACCTTTAGAGGTCTTCCATTAGTGTCTAATGTCTCTAAATGCTTGGCATGTAAGATATATGACATGTTTCTTCTCTACTCTACTTGCCGCGTAGGAATTAAGTATGGCGTTCATATGTGGAAATTACAACAAAAACACACTTAAGCCGACTACAGCATTGGTAGACATTCAATGTACCTTCTTATAGGGCAAAGGTGGCTGATGTGTCCATGTACCTATTGTTTGTTGTTGTTGTTGTTTTTTCGTATATTTGCAATATAGTAATTTTTACTTTTGTTTCTCTTTCGATTTTTTCTTTTTTTTCTGTTATTTATTTTTGTATTTACATTTACTCGCATTTTCACATGCTTGCATGCGGCCGGTGGCATGTGGCAGCACTATTCGGGTACAGTGTAAATGCATATTTCAAGTGGCCTAATTAGTGTTGGTGTGCCGATAGACACACTCCTAAAGTGAGGTGGTAGGGGCAAATGAAAATAAATAAGTAAATATTTACATAGCACTTCTTCTTCTTCTTCTTTGGCGTAGACACTGTGCTGTATCGATACTCTTTTCACGGGTCTTTTCCAAGTTTTGATGCTTGGTGAATATCTGGTCAGTTCTAAATTTTCCAGGCCTGAAACCACACTGATAAGGTTCAATCAGTTTGTTGAGAGCGGGCTTCGATCTTTCACACAGTAAGCTCGATGGAACCTTATATGCAGGCTTATTCCAAAGTAGTTGCCACAGATTGTGGGGTCTTCCTTTTTGTGGATTGGGCAGAGCACACTGAAATTCCAGTTGCCGAACACGCTTTCCTCCGACCATATTCCACAAAGAAGCTAATTATCTCCTTATCAGCTCTTCGCCGCCGTGTTTGAAAAACTCGGCCGGCAATCCATCGGCCCCGCCGCTTTGTTGTTCTTCAGGCGGATAATTGCTATTCGAACTTCTTCATGGTCGGGCGATGGAACGTCTGCTTCATCGTCATCGATTGGAGTATTGGGTTCGCCATCTCCTGGTGTTATGCTTTCACAGCCATTCAGCTGGCTGGACAAGTGCCAGAGCATACTGAAATTATGGAGGGAACAATTTTAGTACGCTCTGGGCATCAGTCATTAGATCACCCCTGGGGATTCTAGAATAGGTCTTGAAACCTTTTGTTAGTCGCCACGGCACGGCCGCGATATGTTGAAGAACTTCAATTTGATGCGGATTGTGCCTGGACATTCATTCACCAGGTTGAATTTCAAGACTCGGCGACGAAGTCTCTCCCATCACGAATCCCACAGCGAATTGGCGCTCTTTTAAGTGACTATTGTAGTAGGTGACACGAAGACCTACAAGGATGACTATTTCTTTATTTCGTGGAAATTTTAGTCCTCTTTTCTGTTCTAAGTTTTTTGTATGAACTTTGACTAAAAGCCAGCTTGTTTTGGAGTCATTTTACGTTCCACATTTATTCAGGGCCTAATCGAGCACAGCTTATTATTTCAAGAATCCGTATATCAAGTGGTTTGGTCCTCATTAGGATTTAGTAGATTCCAAGGGGCTCTTCTTATGAAGCGAAAGTGAGTTTATCCTTGGATCCTTCCTCTTTTTGTTACAAAATACGATTTTTCAATTGAACTGGTTCTTCATTAGTCGTCTCAGTCCTTATCCCGTTCAACACATTTCTTGGACGGCTGTGATGTCGGCCTTTACTCCTACGAGAACATCAATCAGCTGGACAGCGGCACCTACCCAATTAAGGGACGGGATATTCCAGGTGCTTGTCCTTAAATCGTAATCCGTAATGCGTTTGTTGTGATTGTCATCAAATAGGGGGTCTCTCATCCGAGGCTTTTTTATATTTTTTCATATATTTTTCATCAAAAAAAAAATCTGAGAATATAATTTTCCTTTGGCTCGCAATGAAATTGGTGTTAAAAACATCGAAATGGTTGAGCTTAACACAAACAACCGCATTATAAGTACATAATAAACAGTAGAAAACAACAACAAAAACACCGCTAAGAAGTGTAAGCTATTATAAAGCACAACAACAACAACAACAGCAGCAGCAACAGGAAGGAAGTGAAACACAATTGAAATGCGAGTGGCAAAATAGCTAATATACGCCACCATTATGAACACATATGCATACATATACATATATATAACGGCATAATTTCATATGAGAAAGGCTGGCGTACTGAAAAATCCTTTCAACCAACTGGAGAGTATAAAAAACAACAACAACCGAACAGCGGACGCTTAACACCGCCATAAAAAGGAAGCACTTACACACTTGCAACGCGTTCAACGTACCTCATATGCAACGAGGGCGGTGAGTATGGCATAATTATATACATACATATGTATAATATGCATATACATACTCGTGCATACACATATGAACATATGTAAATGCCTGATATGTATGTTTTGGCCGCACTTATGTGAGGTTATGTGCCGCAGTGCCGCAAAACAACCAAAAAAAAAAAAATTACAAAAACATAAAATAACAACAACAACTTGAGTAGCTGAGTAGCTAATAAGAGGCAGCATATGAAGTGCGTCGCAAGTAGCTGCCACTGCCACTGTCGCTGCAGGAGACGTCTGCTCACCGCCGTGCCGTGTGCTGAGTACGCAAAGTGTTTCCTTTCGCAACAAGGGTTAATTGCGAACTCACCCCGCTCGTGGTTTTTTTTTTTCGCGTGAATCTCCAATGCAGTCAGAGCGGCCATTATGCCATTGACATCGGTGGAAAAATATGGAATATGCTAATTTTTTGGCGGTTACTTGGCAGCGGTGGTTGGAGATTTTGCTGTGAGTGGCAAGAAGTTGAGTTAAATAATTGATGTGAAACTAGGTTATGTGGGCTATGGCGTTGTAGGCAGTTCTAAGCGTTCTTCTGAATTACTTTGCAACATATTTTTGAGTGTTAATCATCAACTAGACTTCAAGAAAATGCTCGGGACACCGAAAATCAGAGTCACCGAGCAGTGATGATCAGCAAAAAGAAAGAAAGTTACTGAAGTTGGTGGATCTTCGGGCGGTAGGGATGTGTCAAGACCGTTAAAAAGTGTATATTATCCGCTGTAGACTGATCCGCTAATAGGGAGGTTTAACTGGAGGCGGGTTTGTTAATTTGCCATGAATATCCAAGCCGAAAAATAATGTTTGGCTCGGTAGACTTTATAGTCGCATTGAAATTCCAGTTATATGACAACCGTCACTGTCCCTGTTTTAGTGATATCTTACCAGAAACCCTCAGATATTAAGTTTCGGTATAAAAACTCCGAAAGTCTTGAAAACAGCTATTTGAAGACATGATACATACTAGTTGGTTGACCGGCTCGCGAAATCGAGATCCTTACAGAGATCTGTTGAAAACTGGAAAGCATAACGTAGTCTTATTGCCTGTAAAGTCGGTCAAATCAATAATCCTAAAAGTCTTGAGATCTTATTGAAGTTGGAAGATGTGAAACGGACTAGTTGGTTGAACGGCTCGCGAAATCGATATCCTATTAAAGATCTTGTGCATACTGGAAGACAGGTCGCAGCCTGGTTGTCTATCGAGTCGGTGAAATCAAGAATCCTAAAGTCTGGAGATCTTATTGAAGTTGGAGGACTAGGTGCCGCTCGTTGTCTGATCGTCTAGCAAAATCCAGATCCTTTTAGAGATCTATTGGATCTGAAGAAGGCTTGTATCTTTCGGCTCGGACCGGCACTCCATAAATCGAGATCCTTCAGAGATCTGTTGAATACTGGAAAGCATAACGTAGTCTGATTGCCGGTCGAGTCGGTCAAATCAATAATCCTAAAAGTCTGGAGATCTTGTTGAAGTTGGAAGATGTGATACGGACTAGTTAGTTGAACGGCTCGCGAAATCGATATCCTATTAAAGCTCTTGTGGATACTGGAAGACATGACGAAGTCTGATTGTCTATCGGGTCGGTGAAATCCAGAATCCCAAAGTCCGAACATCCTATTGAAGTTGGAGGACATGATATGGACTAGTTGGTTGATCGTCTAGCAAAATCCAGATTCTTTTAGAGATCTATTGGGTCTGAAGAAGGCTTGTATCTTTCGGCTCAGACCGGCACTCCATAACCGAGGTTACTTTTAACAGTAAAGCCGAATCTTTCAATGCCTTGAAAGGTGGTATTATTGGATTTAGTAGTTTTGACAGTTCAGGTGGGAAGCCCAGTTCCCATATTACGTAAGGTTCTTTAAAAACAGTTGCTTTTACGTTTTATTTTCATGGATGCTTTTGTGAGTAGGGACCCAAGCCGCAATCCCATCTCTCAGAGTCGTTCCATGTTCGATGAATATTTCTTTGTGACGTGGAAATTTTGGTCCTCTTTTTCTGTTCTAAGTTTTTGTATGAGCTTTGACCCAAAGCCAACTTGTCTTGGAGTCATTTATGTTTCACATTCATTCAAGGCCTAATCGAGTACGGCTTATTACTTCAAGAGTCCGTTTATCAAGTGGTTTGGTCCTCATTAGGATATAGTAGCTTCCAAGGGGCTCTTCTTATGGACCGAAAGGGCGTTTATCCTTGGATTAATCCTCATTTTGTTACAAGATACGATTTTTCAATTGATTTGCTTTCCTCTTAGGACGTAGTAGAGTAAAGCGGTACTTTTTTATGGAACGACATTGGGTCCATTCATGTCTTTCCGCTCTTTTCGGCGCGAAAATAAACTATAGTCTTAAAAAAAGCTCGAACTTCCGGGCCCGTAGTGAGTGGTTCGTCGGTTTCGTAGGATCTTTTGTCAGATTTACGTTTTTGGCGCTTCCGAGAGCCGTTTTTAAACCTAAAGTGATAATTATCTATAATTATCTGACCGAAGCGATGTCACGGTTTGAAGAAAGTTACAATTTTAATGAGTTCTTTGAGTCTGCTTTACAGTTGAACCTTCTGGTGTTTGCCTCTGTAGCATTCCATCAAACCAGCTTCGACTTCCATCAGTTCCCAACAAAAATAAAAAATCCCTCGATTTCTTCTACTTGTTTTCGATACGTGATTAACGGTTTAGTCGCTGAAAAGCATTGCCACCAATAATTTTCAATTTAATTCACCGCTATTATCGGCACTTGAAATAACCTATCATTAGCCAAGCGCGACGCCTTTGCCGTGACAAAGCTGATGATGTGTTAGCTTGCGAAAATTAATCGCAAGCAATTTGATGCAATTTTTTGCTATAACTATACACATAACCTTACATACATATAGAGCTCGGAGCTCTATAATAGGTGGCAGTTATAATGTGAGTATGTAAAGCGTGCAAACCCGAGGGCAACAGAGCCAGCAGTGGCAACGGGTTTGATGTCAAAGGACGCTTTGGCTTTTCTAAGCGCTTAAAAGTCTGCTATTGCCTATGATTCTTGTTGTTTCTGTTATTTTTTCTTTCATTTTAACTCCGCAGTTTATTTGCACACATTTTTTGCACTTCTCTGCCACTTCTACGTCATTCACTCGCCGGTGGTAATGTGTCAGCGACATATTTAACGCGTCAGCATGACTTCCAAGAAGTGCAAAACATGAAAGGATTCGACGAACGGCGACTCGGACGCCGAAAGGTACCATATAAAAAATGGCGCATGCATAAATAATAAGCTAATATGTATGTTAGAAAAAAGAGAAAAGAAACGGTTAAATGAAATGATTGTAAAAGAAAGTGTAGCAAATGCTTAGCACGGCTGGAGGTGTGGCTTTTTGCACGGGATGAGGCTAGAACAAAGACCTTTGTAGAGTGCTAGGAAAGCGCAGACAAAGATTTGAGGGTAGGAAGAGAGTGAAGAAAAAAGGCATAGTGGAACAAGCAGATCCGATTTTTTGTGATGAAGTTGGAAGTTTTAGAAGAAATTTTATATAAAGTATGTCCAGATCCAGCACCCTCTCAATAGTTTCAGTAAAGCATTGGGAACCCTTTTCAATATTTGTAAAAATCTCAAATACTCCGTCATAGCTTAAGGCTATAGATATCACTGCTACAAGAAAATACCTTTTGGATCCGTGAGAGCATTCCACAGACACTTGTTTCTACCTAACCTTCATTAAAGTGTCCAAAAACTGTTCTTAAAAAAAGTATTTTCTAAATAGTTAGAGAAAAATTTTACCTTAGCTGCTCCAGAGGCACTCGATTCTACCTAACCTACAAGAACTGTTTAAGAATTGTTCGATAGAGTTATTCAGCAGAACATTCCGAAGACACTTGGTTCAACCTGACCTAGAAGAACTGTTCGAAAAGCGTTCTCACAACAGAATCTCGTACTTAATTATGAAAAGATTTTATTTTTACACAACAACAATACGAAAAAGATCTTCAAAACGGTTCCATGGAGCATTTTCAAGACAACGGAACCGCCGACCTGCTTTGAACCATCATACTTATATAACTAACCAAGAACCTTGTCCTCCAAAACTACCAAAAAAGGAGGATTTCAAAGAAGTATTTCGAGTTTTCTTACAAACATTTTAACGAAGTCTTACGAACCCAAACTTTATTCTCAGAGCTCTCTGGAGCCTTGGAGTAACAACTCATTGTCAGATATTGAAATCTGTGTGAAAATTGCGATCTTTCTAAATCAGTCTCTTCTGAAACCAAACATTTTTTGGACATACAACAACTACAACACTTGCTAGCTCTACATGAAAATGGCTTTCGCTACCACTGTGCATCATTAGAAATTCGCCATGTGCTCATAAGAGCCGCTTTCCAACACACATTCACCGCTTTGGCACACCTTGCCACATCCTTCTGCGTCACTTTCTTAGCAAAGGTAATTATTTTTCAACTTCTTTTCTGCTAGATGTGATTTTTTTTTTGTTTTTGTTGTTGTTGTTTTACCATTACTTGCATAAAATGCGTTTGCTGTGCTTTACCCGCCTCCGTGTGTGCGTTTGTGTATGCGTGTGCGTCGTATAATGACTGCGAAAGCGCATGAATTAATTATGTTGCACGCATGTGGCATGCAACCGTGGCGACGAGTTGACAGCGCAATTTGTGTTTTGAAAAATGTTTGCTTACTTTAAAAGGTGGCAGGGAAAAGCATGGAAATTATTGTAAAAATAGAGCAAATAATTAATTTGCTGGAAAAATCAGTGAAATTGTTTTTTTTTATTGGAGAAAAAATTTTTATTTTTTCTGAAATATTAATATAATCTTATTTTAAAACTGTTGAAATTAATAAATAAAAAAAATTCTTTTAGAAAAAACTACTAATTTTGCCATAAAAGAATAACAGTATTTTAAAAATATTTATTTTATTTTTAAAAATTAATTTATGACCAAAAAATTATTTAGAAAAAATTAAAAAAAAAAAATAAAAAAAATTATTTTAGAAAAAATAATTTAAAATTTTTTGTCATTTTTTATTTTAAATAAAAAATATTTTTTTCTTTGGTTTTATAAAATTCTGGTTCAAGGAAAATTTAAAAAAATAAAACAAATATTTTTGTCATAAATAATAAAATTTATTTTTAAAAAGTTTATTAATTTTTTGTTATAAATAAAAAAAAATATTTTAGAAAAAAATAAGAAAGAAAAAAATTAAAAAATAAACTTTTTTTATCAAATTTTTATTTTAAATAAATATTTTTTTTTAACTTTCTTTGTGTTTATAAAATACTAAATTTTAAATATTTTGGCGAATTTACTTCAATGACATAAAAAAAAAATATTTTAGAAAAATATTTAAAAGGAAAAAAATAAAGGAAAGTTTTCATACATTTTCATAAATTTTCTTCAAATTTGTTATAATGACTTTTTAAATTTTTTTCTTCTAAGGAAAATGTAACATTTAGATTAAAACTTTTGAAAATAATGAATTTTTGAAATACATTATTAAAAAATTTTCTTTTTTTAAGGAAAAAAATTTTTTTTGTAAATAATTTTTTTTTTTATTTATTTTTGGAAAAAATTTTGTTTTTAATTTTTTCACAAATAATTTTGCGAAATTTTTTTTTTTTTAAGATAATATTTTTAAAATTTTTTAAACACACATTTCTTTTTTGGATTTTTTTTCCTTTTGTTCAAAAAAAATTTAAATTAAAGCATTTTTATTTTTTGACGAAATTTGCCTTGATATATAATGTCGTTAACATTTCAAAATTTTATATTGTGAAGCAAACATTTCCAGTTACAATTATTTAAAGAAAATGCTTTTGTAAAGAATATTTTTACAATTTTTTTTATAAAAATTTTTAAAGGAAAATATTTTTGTATGTTATATTTATAAATTATATATTTCAAAATTTATATTGTGAAGCAAATATTTTCAGTTAAAATTATTTAAAGAAAAGGCTTTTGTAAGTAATATTTTTATAAATTTTTTTTATACAAATTAAAAAAAAAAATATTTTTGTATATATTATATAATTTTTATAATATTTTTATTATATATTATTTTTATAAATTTTATAAATTATTATTTTTTGTCATACATAAATTTTTTGGGAGTATAAAAGCAGAAAATATTATCTAAATTAAAGCCTTTGCATATTTTTTGACACAATTTTAAATATTTGGGAGAATTTCCAACCAATGGCTGTTAAAATTTCAATATATTTTGTTGAAAGCATTTTTTTTTTTTGAAATTTGTTTAAAAAATTTGTTAAAAAAAAGTATTTCTCTAAATAATATTTAAAGTTTCTTTTTTGGAAATTTTTTTCTTCTTTTATTCAAACGAAAAAGCATTTTTATTTTTTGATAAAATTTGGAGCGTTAGGGAAAATTTGCATTTTTTGTATAAATATATTTAATTTTTTTTTTTTTTTGTTTTTAATTTTTGCATTTTTTTAGAATTTTTTTAAATTAAAATTGTTAGCATTTTTTTAGAATTTTTTCAAATTAAAATTGTTTGCCTTTTTTAGAAGTTTTTTAAATTAAATTAATTGTTTGCTTTTTTAAATTATTATATTAAAATTTAATCTTATTAGATTAGATAGTCAAATTATTATTATAGTTTGTTTTTACTAATTATTTTTCTTTTTGTATTAATTTTTTTATTTTGAAATAATTTTGTTTACTTTTTTTAATTTTTTTTAATTTTTAGTTCCAAATAAAATTTTATTTAAATTTAGTAATTAAATAATTTTTTTTTTATTTTAATTTTTTTGTATAATTTTTTAATATAAATTTTTGGTTTTTCTTAATTTTCAGTCACAGATTAATTTTTTTTTTTTTGATTGAAAATAACTTCACTAAGCCAAAATTAAAGGTTGCAATTGTTTATAGATTTTTTATATATTTTTTTTTTTGTTATTTTTCTTTTAAAGCATAAAGCATAACCTCAAAAGGCTTGAATTATTTTTAAGCAACGCCTTCGTCGCCATATTTTCAGAGAAACAGAAAGCAAGCAAAGCAGAAAAAATAAAAATATCCATATTTCATTTTAGTTATGCACATACACATACAAATTTATACATCTACTCGTTATTCCTAAATATATACAAATTTGCATTCCATCAACACATACGTACACACATATTTATTACACTAAGTGGCAACGTTGCGAACTGGTTACATTTTCCACATGGCTGCAGCGTTGGCATGCAGAAGGGATTGACGTCCGCCGAACACTTGTGGAGGTCGGAAAATCTGTCGGTAGGAGGGGGAAACGGGCGAAGAGATTGAGAAATTCAACTTGTTCGTGCCGCAAAATGGCGTAAATGCAAATTAGCTCCGAATTACGTATATTTTTCTTCAATGCTTTTGGTAACGAAAAAAGGTAGAAATAATTAAGAAAATTTTTATTTATCGCTGAATTATTTAAATTGCTGCAAGTTTACATACCAAACTTCAATTTTTACGAGACGTTACGCTTTCCCGGAATTGTGGTTATGTTTTAAGCAAAGTTAAAATCTGGGATTGAGTGGTATGAAAGTATTGAAGGGTAAAACATCATTCATTGTATGAAGGAAGGGAGTCTTTTTCGGGTTTCACTTAAATTTTAGCTTAGATAATAGAGGGTGATCCATTTTGGGGTTCCACTTTTCAAAGAAGAAACACAGAAACTTCATATTTAAGGGGAATATTTATTATCATTTGAGAGAATATTTTTTGACATTTATTTTTTGAAGGTTATCTCTGTCAAATGTTGATAGGGATACGTCTCAGATGGTCCATCCGTTGAATCCAATTTTCAATGACTCGTTCGAGCATTTTGACGGGTAACTTGCGAATGACATGCGTGATGTTTTCATCCAAAACCTGAATCGAAATGGGATTGTCCGCATAGACTTTAGACTCTACATACTCCCACAGGGAAATGTCTAGCGGTGTAATATCAGACGATCTTGTTGGCCAATTGACCAGTCCAAAACGTGAACCGAAATGTTCTCTTCAAAAATCCACTCATTGGTGCGATGTGTGGGAAGTAGCGTCGTCTTGCTGAAACCAATTGTCGACGAGATCACGAGCTTCGATTTCAGGCGTCAAATAGTCGGTTATCATGGTTATCGCAGTCGACATTGACGGTTACGTTCTCACCGGTAACATATTTGAAGAAATATGGATCGATGATTCCATCGGTCCACAAACCACATCAAACCGTTGTTTTTTCTGGATAAAATCGCAGCTCTTGAATCTCTTCAAGTTGCTCTTCGTCCCAAAGGTGGCAATTTTACTTGTTTACATGCCCATTGACCCAGAAAATAGCCTCATTGCTGAACGAAATTGGGTTCAAAAACGTCGGATCCGCTTGGAGTTTTTCAAGAGTCCACAGAACGATGTCTTTTGGGAAGGTATTTTTTTTTTTTTTTGAATTATTAATTAATTTTAAAATCTACATATTCATGCCAATCTCCTATACTCGTGTCAATCTGGGTCAATAAATGCTTCTAAAACGTTCTATTACCGAGGCTCACATTTCCGCGCTTCAAAAGCGCTGCGGCTGCAGCGCAGTAAACTAAAAATTAAGAACAATATGCGACAAGAGCAACAATATTACACACACCCCACAACAAATCGCCAGCGACCGCGTGACACCACCCACAATGCAGAAAGCAAAAACTCAGACAACTCTTGTAGATTTTAAGCGCTCGCCAGAATTCTTCAATGAAAAAAAAAACGTCGTCGCGCAATTTGAAATTTAAATTCCAATAAAGCGCTTTTCGACTGCTGAGGCAAAAAAAAAATGAAAACAACAAAAAAATTGGTGGCCAAGCGGCTAGCAGGCGTAATACATGCCACACCGCTTGACGGCCGCCACTTGAAGAGCCCGCAATAGCCAGTTAAGCGAACTATGAGCGCTGTTGGGCCGTTCGCTAAATAGACAATGAGTGGATTTGCCGCCGCGGCCGCCACCGCCAACGCGGCCGCCGCACACAGTTGCCACACATTGACTTAATTGAATAAATCAAACGACGAATCAAAGGCGACCCTTTTAATTGACTGCGGACCACCATGACGACTATGGCAACAACAACAACAACAACAACAATAACGAAAACAATAAACTATGCTGCAACAACAACAACGTCTACAACGACAGCAACTAACAATAAAAAACATATTTTTACAAAAACAACAACATTTTACAACAACAAATATATTTATATGAACCACAATGGCGATTGACTGACTATGATGCTGACGATGTCGCCTCATTGCTCACCACGCTTTTAGCATTGGCACTCACACACATACGCATGCACGCTGGCATATGCCGCAATTGGTGGCACTGTGGCCCACCAGCGCACCACCGCCTCCGGTGACAAGACAATGCAGCCCCTATGGCTTTCCAATGAAGTGATCGTTATGAAGATGCCTTGCCAAATGCAACAACAACAACAAGAAGCAGCAAACAACAAGCACTAAAACAAACAACAACCTTCTAAAGTAGGCAATATTGTTTTATTATGAGACAACAACAACAACAACACCGAAGGCTCGCTAACAGCATCAAAAGCTCTATTGAGCCGGCAGCATCTCATAAATTTTTGCCTCAAATTTCAAGTCAGGCGAAAACAACAACAAAAACAACAAATAAGTTAAGCAAAACAATTGCTGATTTTATTTTCATTTCTTTGAACGTCGTTCAACGATCACTGAAATGAATTATTATTGCATTGATGAGTGGCGGCAGCGCCGGTGCCAGCAACGGTGGCAACAACAAACGCACTAACGCCAACAAAACACGAACGACAGCTTTTTGCCGACATACAAGTAAGTAACGAGCGGCGCGAGAAGTAATGACGCACTGAGTTTGTTTTTTCTTTGTTGTACTTCGTCGGAGGTCCGTAGTTTTCGACGATCGTGCAGCACGAAGGCGCAGCATGAGGACGGAAAACGTTTTGAAGATAACAATCCAAATCGGTTATGACTTCGGTAATCCGATTAGACTCGGATTTATAGTCACCAAGGAATCCATAGCGCTTCGTTCGATCTCCTTTGTAAATGAGGTTACCGTAAAAGTCTGTTCTAAAGTCTGTTCTAAAGTTCTAAAGTCTGTTCTAAAGTTCTAAAGTCTGTTCTAAAGTCTGTTCTAAAGTCACTTTGATCTTATTTTTAAGAAGGAAAGAGATTGGATCGTTATGGAAACCAGCTTCAGTTATACAGCTAGCAAACTTCTCGGAGTTTTTCCGTTCCATAGATCCAGAGTCGCGGCTTGAAAATGGTATACTCAACATTCCTGATCTTTCGTTTTGTTATATAGATCCAACAGTCACTGATGTACAGAGTCTTGACTTCAAAGCGGTATACCCAACATACCCGTTATATCTCTTAGTGATTTCAATAACAATACCGAGGGGACCGAATATGAATCTGGGTTCATGCGGTCGACATGGTACTTACTACATCGTTATCCACTAAATATTTCCATCTACCGAACCGATCGATGAAATACCTGTCTTGAGTAGGAATAGAGTTTTGGCGGGTTTTATGAAAATACGTTGTATTAGGAATGCATATGGATTGATAATTGAGAGTACCGAAGGTTACTGGTACTTCGGAATTTAACTACATTTCCAAGACAAGTTCTTCTCCACTTTGTCTTTCAAATCCGAAAAAACACTCCATTAAAAGTAAAAAAATTTAAAATTATCGAGAGTTTGGAACATTCGAACGTAATGTTGAGAGCTTAGATAGAGTTCTTCCAACTTTTTAACTTCTCAATGTGGTCATGAAGCTCCCGCTAACTTTATTATCCCATTTACCGTACTATGTAGTAGTAGTACATCCCTTAAGACGTAAAGGTTCTCCTATTTGTTTCATCCCAAAAATTGCAAATATATTGCCGACAGCCGTGGTGGCTGCTTAACTTGGAACATCGTTTCGAGATTTTAAGTTAATTTTTTGAACCTAGAACTTCGTTTCATTATTAATATACTTTTCTGAACCTTCGCGTAGCCAAACGTTTGTTCCAAGACCATCAAACTCATGGCTGCGCAAGCTTTCATTAAACGGAGTAGCGAGACTTTTACTTTAAGAGGCTTTAAGATTACTTTAGATCTTTCGAACGTGACGCCAGGCTCCAGAAGAGTTGGTTACCTTAGCTCTCTCAGGCTTTCAGAAACAGAAGATCAGAGTCCGTATTAGAAATAGGAATGGAATGGGTTTTCGTTGATTCGTAGTTTAATGAGAACTGTCCATTGTTTAAAAGTTGTTGCATGATTTCGGCTTTATTAATAATTGATACAAGATATGGAAAGATAGCTTCCGTTCTTTCGAAGGTGATGACAAGCACCACAAGCTCTCATAGTTTTCAGAAACAGAAGACCGAAGTCCGAAGTCCGAGAGCGATGATTTCGGTTTTATGATACCAAAAGATAGCTCTAGTCTTTTCGAACGTGATACTAGGCTTCAGTTGATTATCTCAGCTTTAATGGCTTTCAGACGTTGAACAGAGAACCGAAGATCGAATCGAAATCAAGAATGGATTGTAATTTTTTGATCCGTAGTTTAATGAGTACAAATGAAAGATCAGTGATCTATTGTACTCATTCCTTCTAGCTTTCGCTTAGCTGTCTCATATCCATTTGTTTTCCTGAGCTCAACTTCACTTGGCGTGGACTTTAATGTGGAAATTTGAGATTTATTGCGTTCAATTTTTGACAGGCTTAGCAGCCATAGTTCATACCGCTGTTTCACCACCAACAGCGTTGCCGTTTTTTATTGTAGTTTTGCGAAACGACAGCCGTCTATTAACCACGAACTGATCTCATAATTTCAGCTGCCGAATTTCGGCGTAAACGCGGCCGGTACGCTTGTGTTGTGCGACTTTGCTGTTGTTTCTTTGCATTTGCTCAGCGCGACTTTCGAAATTGTGGGTGAGCAACAACAATGCATGTAGCTGTTTGTTGTTGGCGGTCATAATAAACTTTCGGCGAAAGCCTACTAGTTGCGAACGCCAAGGGAAAAGTCAGCCACGTCAATCACTCAATTAAACTCAATTATTTTTATTATGATGAGAGAGGCCGCAGCGGGTACGGCAATAATAAGCTAGCGAATTGAACGTAACGCAGATCCAGTGCGAGCGCAACAACTAGAAGACGTCGCCGCGGTGGTGGCTTGTCGGCGGCGGCGCTGATTGCGTTGGGTTGGCGGCCTCAAGTGCGCGACTCTGGTGGCGGCTGAGGCGGCGGTTGGATTGTAGGTGGCTGACAGTGATTATTGTTGTTGCTTGGCGTATTGATGCTGGTGGTCCGATCGACACACTCACACACAAACACACATGCGCGCCGTGAGTGTGAGAAATTCGCCGAAGAAGGCGTGGGATGCCACCAACAAGCTCTCGAACAACAACAAAGCGCGGAAAAAAGCGTCTGCGAATGAGAAGCAGGCAAGCGAACGGAAACGGGCAATAAGTGGGGGCGGCCTAAGTGGCTTGCCACGAGTAAGTTGTGGCAGCGGCAGCAGCGGGCGGCAGAGTGGCTGCCTGGCGATTGTGTAGCCATCTCCGGCGGGCAAATCAACGCAATAAGCGATTTCACTAAAATTGCACAACAACAATAGCTATGATTGCAAAAACTATAGTAACAAAAACAAAAATTTTCACAACAACAACTTGAGTCACAGCAAAAACTATTGTCAAAACAACAACTATGCTTACAACAACAATTGGGCAAATTACTCACATTAAAACAGCAAATAATTTCAGTATTCATGCAACAACAACAACATATTGCTAAGAATGACATCAACCAACGTGCCCCAAAGAATACAACCAAAACGCGACAAAAGAAGCTGCACTTGTAGGCGCTGTGGGCACCTTAATTTATAGCGTGAGAACGTCCAGCACAAAGTGGTGACAACATTTATCAGACAACACAAAAAATACAACAACAACAACAATAATACAACAACAACAAAAAAATCTAGTTTACAACAACAACTAAATATATGCAAGGAACAATAACGGTAATTGCAATTACAGTTATGAAAAGCTGTACCCATCTTATGCTGATCGTTGCTGTTGTTGCTACAATGGAAGCAACCATGCCACAACACGCCTCCATCTACCTATCAGCGTGTTGCCACTGATGGTTGAGTCCAGTGAAGCTTAATATCGGTATACGTGTGTATCTATTAACTCAGGCACTGAAATAGCAAATTATAAGCTCTCTCTGCCGTGCAGGGTTGCATGTAGCAAGAAGACTCGATATTGAAAATATGCGGAATATTATTTCGCACATATCGATGCAGCCACTGCAATGCTACTGGGTCAGTCGCAACTGTTTTTCCCCCTCTAGAACTCTGCAATAGAGCCCGGATGTCTGGAAAGCTCTGAAAGACCGAATCGGTTTAAGTAACTCTACGTTGGACCGTTCCAAAAATTACAGCGAATTCTTGTAAACCAGAACGTAGACATTGGAAACACCATATTACGAGCTCTTACAGTAACAAAAGCCATAAACGACTAGATTTTGCTGAAAAATAGTGTTTTGGACTAGAAAAACCTTGTCTGAACTAGCGCTTCAGGACATCATCTGCGCCTCTAAACATCAAACCAAAATTCTAGATGGGCATCGTTGCTGTCCGAATTAAGTTCATGCCATAAACTAAGCTTCTGATGTTTGTCGTTTGGTCCAAGGCTTTAAGTCAATCAGCTCAGAATGCTCGTTTGAAGATTGTCTTGTCCGATTCCAAGTCTGAACTGCCAATCAGCTCAGACTGCTCGTTTGAATATTGTCTTGACCGGTTCCAAATCTGAAAAGCCAGTCTGCTCAGACTGCTCGTTTGAAGATTGTCTTGTCCAGTTCCAAGCCTGAAAAGCCAATCAGCTCAGACTGCTCGTTTGAAGATTGCCTTGTCCGGTTCCAAGTCTGAAAAGTCAACCTCAATTCAGTATTAAAAATTGTCAGACTCCTGGTTTGAAGATTGTCATCTGTGGCATGAAGAAATCTAATTTAGACATGATGAACATGAAGAGAACACATCTACGTACTCAGTAGATCTTCTGGGCTACAAAGAAACTAAGGAGCTAAGTAAGTCTCATTACATCTTTCGACCCAACTGTCCAAAGTATGTCCTAGACGGTTTGGATGACTGCTAAAGGACAGATGGACATTAATTATGAACTCAATATGATATGGAAGCGCAATTGCACTGTCGGGAAAAGATACAATCCAGGAAATCGATTGTTTAGAAGCAGGTTTACGACTTGCTGTTCCTGCGGATTCCTGTGACGCTTTGAATACCGAAAAAATCCTTATTGCCATTAGTGAATGAGACTTAAGGAGGAAGGGGAAGACCGCCACTCCATTTCAAAGACCAGGTGGAAAAAGATCTGCCTGCACTTGGATTCTAAAACTGGCGCCAAACAACGAAAAGTAAGAACGACTCGGCTATAACCGCATAAACGGTGTCTATGCCAATAAAGAAGAAGAAGAAGAAGAAGAAGAAGAATAAATATATTTAAAAGATGAGTCTCTCTTTTCTAAATGGAGCTTAAAAACTCGATTAGACGAATTCCTTGGAAACAGCGGCTCTCCTGGACCTGATACTGTTAGATCTCAACAGATCTCAACTAGGAGATCTAAAAGTTCCTTATCTTTGGAAGAGGCTTGTGATCTAACTCTTGAACTATGAACCTCTGGAGATTAAAGGGAAAGGGGTTTTCTAGTACGCTGTCTTTCCAAATGCCATTGAGAAGGCTTCCAACAGTTGTTGGTGTAAAAGGAAGCTCAATGCGCAACAATAACAAAACCAACAAACAGAAAGTCGACAGCAGAAAAACTCTAACTGTAACTACAGTTTAAGTTGTTGTCAAAATGAACAAACGGTAATTATAAAATTGCAACAACAACAAATACGTTTTTACAACAACAACAAACACATTTTACAACAAAAAAATACGTTTTTACAACAACAACAAAAAATATTTTACAACAGCAAATACAAGTTTACAACAACAAAAATATTTTACAACAACAGACACATTTTACAACAAAAATACGTTTTTACAACAACAAATACAAATTTACAACAACAACAACAATATTTTACAACACCAAAACAACAAAAAAAAATTTGACAACACCAAAAACTTTCCCAACAACAAATACGATTTCGCAACAACAACAAGAAGTGAGGAATGTTCGAAAACGAAATCAAACCCCCAACTTAGTGGCAATAGCAACAGCAACTACTGCTACTACGGCTACAACAACAACTGCTACTACGACTACAACAACAACTGTAACCAGCAACCGTTTATTTGACAAGACAGCGACATAACAACAACAACATTATTGTGAAAACAATGGAAAAGTGACCACTGGCGCCGCCTGCCACCACCGCCCACCCTTCATGCAACAATGCACATTTTCGGAAATTTCCACAAACTTACTTAGTTGTTGTTATTGTTGCATATTGTGTTATTTGCTGTCGCATTGCCACATTTGTATTGCCAACTTAAGCAGCGCTGTTGCCTGATCGTGCGTGCTGTTGCTGTTGTTGCAGCAATTGTTGCGCTCTCGCTTGCCGGTGTGTGTGTGTGTATGTGTGCGCTGTCACTGATTGCCACACTGCTTGTGGCAAGCGACCGCCCACACTCGGCTCGGCAATGCGGTCACTTTGCGGTTGAGCGCACGAAGGGACGAACAACAACAACAACAACATGAACGTGCACAACTACAACAAAATTGTTGGTTAACAAAATGCGCTGTTGTTTTTATTGTTGTTGCTATTTATTTTGTTGTTTTATTGTTGTTGTTGTCAATTTTACTGTTGTTGTTTTTTTATTTTTTTTCTTGTTTTTGTTGCTATTGTTTTGTTGTTGTTTTTTCTGATTTTTCTGATTTTTTCCCGTCTTACTGCTTTTGTTTTTGTTGCATTTTGGGGGTGGCTCTGCATTGCTTGGCTGCTGTCCGCTCCGCGTATGTGGCAATTGCAACAGCGCCGCCGCCGCTTGCGTGTCGCTGTGCGCAGTTAAGCTGAAAGTGTCCATTAGTTGCGGCAATTTGTGCAATTGCATTTGTTGTCGCTACCCGCCATTGTTGTTGTCGTTGTTGCACAATGCCAAGCGGTCGTGTATGCAGTGAAAAATAGTCAAATTAGACGGAAGCGTTGCAAGTTGCGTGCAACAGTAGCTGTCGTTGAAACACATAATATGTATTTATGCCTCGTTCGCATATGTGTGTGTGTGTGTGTGTGTCTGCTATGTGAACCTCTAATTGCTGTGATTTGTTGCACATTTGTGGCTGGCAAATAACTGCAGTTACAATGACAGCTAACGTGGGGTCGCCAGCGGTCAGCGACCGGCCGTCCCTTGCACATTTGCTGCTTGCTTCTTATTGTTGTTGTTGCAAGCTTTGTTTTAGCTTTTTCAGTTTCATCATCATTTCGCTAATTATTGTCGTCATCATACTTCATTGCCCTCAATGCTCATTTGCGTACATTTGCTTGGTAGTTACTTAGTTGCAACATGCGCTACCTTGTTGCATAATGTTCTGTGTGTTGCAAGCAACGCTGAACGCGCAAATATTCATTTTTTTGCTTATCGCAGTATCACACTGGCAATAACGGGATAGATATGTGTATACATAGTATATCCAAGGGATATATATAAAGTTAAAGGTCATAGGTATGTACCTTATGCACCTGGTACGCCCCTAATTTAACGAATCTCCTGTATAGTAGGCTGCTATTGATGTTTGAAATAGTTCTTATCGCTCTTACCAGTTTTTTCTGCGACCAGTTACTTCTTCAGTTGCCTCGCTTCGGTTTAATAAGCTCAAACTCAGAACAAGTACTGCCTTAAAATCATCATCCCTCCTTCTTGGAACATCCCTGCTTTTATTCATTACTTTAGAACGCCAGTTCCAGTACAATTTTTGACAGAAGACCATTATTCTTCAAAAGTTCCTCTCTATTCCAGTAGACTTTAGCTTCATATTGAGATCCTCTTTGTTTGAAAGACACACTCCTTCCCGCTAGACCCCCTGTAGTAGACCAAGAACAAATTACATTGCTTTACCTTGCTCTATACTTATTCAGAGATAAAGTAAAGTCCTATCATCTTCTTTCCTACTTTTTCTAACAACCCTGCTTTCAGCCTCCAGTTAAGTATGGCAAATCCAGCAGAAGCTTTGCTATAAGGTCCCAATTGTATGAAAGACCTGTACTACCTCAGTTGACTTTAGTAGTTTTTGAGCTCCACGTCGGTTAAGAGCTCGTATTTTCCAATGCTCTAATTTCCTCGATTCTTATCGCCAGCGCAAGTAAAGCCTTCTGAACATTTGCATCCTTCTCTTTTCTAACATCCTTACTCTCATTCTTTATATGAAGATGCCAAGTTCAGCACAATCATTTCACAAATCATTGTTTGAAAATCCGATACAACCTCAGTTGACTTTAGTAGATTTTGACCTCCGCGACGGTTAAGAGCTCGTATGCTCCAAAGCTTTACTTTCTCGATACTCACCGCTAGAGCGGGGCCTACTTCATCTTTAAGCCTCCTTTTTCTGACATTCCTACTTTCATTCTTCATTTGAGGATGCCACATACAACAAAATCTTCCCTATAAGATGTTCATTGTTTGAAAGACCATTACAACCAGAAGACCTTGGCAGTTTTTCAAGTCCACTTTGGTCGAATATTTCATTGCTCGATAATTATACACAACCCAAAGAGATCCTAACATCTCATATTGATTACTTACCACCAATAACCAAAGAGAATGTTTAATTATGTTCGAGAAAATCTTCTCTGTGTAATATATAGGTCTTCTATGATGATAAATGATCTCTGTGTAATATATAGGTATTCTATGACGATGAGCTGCCAAGATCATATGAATGTCGTCTTCCTATTAATTTGTGCCGACGTTTGATTGTCATTTCTGTAAACAACCCTAATGGGCCCCACAAAGGAAGCTTCAACTTCAGTAGAGTTCTATATAACCTCAGACGAGTCCTAAGACCTTTCTCGGAAGAATTCCAGGGTCTTCAGCATCCACTCCACACCGCAACAGAGCTATTCTTGTTAGACTTTACATTTCGGAAATCCAACTTATCTTCGCAGGGACTTGATTAAGACAAACTCTGCTTTACATCTTTAAAATAGATTCCAAAAAACACGAACAATTTTTATTCAAATCCATATCTGGAAGGTATTACAGATTGGATACTCTTCTGTAACGTAAAAGTGCATTTCGGGGTCCTAATATATCTTTTCGATGTAGGTATGCTTCACTCTTCCTTTGTTGCCAGCGACGTGGAGTTCAAATTTATTTGAATGGCTTTTGTCGAACTTTAAACCGATTTAGCCTAGCCTGAGGGTCTATATTCGGTGTAAAACTAACACCTACCACGAATATAGACCATTTTTTATGCTTTGGACGATTTATGCCAGATTTGTTGAAGTACATAGCGCTCGATATAGTCCCCATTGATCTTTTAGACCAAATTCGGGTTTTTTTCGAGTTTCAATGAACTCTGCTCATTTTTAAGATTTTATATTTCGAAAAATGGGGTCTCAGGGTTAAGATCTTAAGGTCATAGGGTTAAGATCTTACGTTTAAATAACATTATTTCGAACTGGAATTCTAGCTAGAGCTTCTAAGGGTTTCTAAAGTGAATTAGGCCTGGAGAGATCAGACATTGGAGAGTGTATACTTCCTTGCTCTGCTAGTAGGGCCGTTTTCTTCAAATTACCACAATTCGATATTTTAATCTTCAGTAACTACGATTAAAGTTGCTAAAACTCTTGAGTACCCAAGCCTGCGATATTATTTGTAACTTTAGTTTCAGCAGGAGGATATTTCACTTCCCAATGCGGGTAAGACCTCATGTCTCCTTATCTGAAGTTAGATTTCTTAGTTTCCTGTTCAACAGTTCAAAATCTTTGCGGATGGGTCCACCTTAGAGGCTTAAGTAGATGGCCTAACCAAAATTAACAAAGATCATAAGGACAAGAATTGCCTTTAAAACGTCCGGCTGAGAAGACTTAGAAGTATGGTTTTTCATTCCCACCAACACAGCAGACGTTGGCGAACTTCTCTCCCATCCTCACTAGACCTTCAATCAGGTCAAAGAGTGTTAGAAGCTTAGATTTACACGCTAAACTTCCGCTACCGCCATCTTTAAGTGCTTTATAACAAAACCCGTTTAGACGAAAGCTGAATGAAAGCTGAACGAAAGCTGAATGAAAGCTAAACGTAAGCTAAAGGAAAGCTCCAACAGTTAAGTGACACTTGAAGTGTTGCTTTGGACAACACTTGAGCGATGTTAGAACCCATTCACCGTTGCTGCCAACGGCAAAGAAACACTTAACCCAACAACGAGTTAAATACAAAAAAGGAAGCGTAGGAAAATGGAAACCTAGAAGATCAAAAGCGGCAGCGTTGCAACACTTGCAAGATGTTGCAAGATGCCATGAAGAGATGCGCTGATGAATGGCTAGATGTTTGCGCCTTTGACTGGTTGGCTGTCGACCTGACGTACTGACGTATGGCTGATGGCTGGTGGATTGTCGTTTGAATGATGTCAGCGACAAGCAATGCAAATAAATTTACACAGCACTCCAGCGGTGGCGTAACAACAAACAGCCAACCAGCAGGCAGCAGGCAGCATACAACAAGTGGTGGGAATTTCGCGCAATGCCAGCGCTTTGGCAGTCAACAAAGTGCGTCTTTGATGCGGAAAACAGTAGCGATTAAGTGGAAGCAGGCAAAAACAAAAAAATAACAAAAAATCAAATGCAACAAAAGCACACCGCCATTGGAGCGGCAGCGACGCGCGGCGCATGTGCGGGTAATCTATGAAATTTATGTTGCCGCTAATTTCCTGGAATTTTGGCGCATCTCACGCGCTTTGCAATATGCTGCCTCTTCTTGCTGCTGCATGCCGCCCATGAAATCTCAGCTGCCAGTTTGGAGAAGAGATGAAAAATTTGATTTCACGCCACGGTGGCCGCGAGGTGGCGAAAGGCCAACGGCGTTTGGGGTTGCGGCAGCGCTGGTGTTGGTGTTGCTGCGCGTCTCCGCAACAGCGCGGGCATGCGCCACATTGCGCGCCTTTAAACGCTCGATTGAAAGCGTAAAAACAGTAGCGCCAGTGACGCGGCGGCGAAACATCAAAGCGGCGCTCAACGTCAGCTCATCAAAAATTCGCAGAAATCAGCCATCAGCATAGTTGCAGCAGGCAGGCGCGCAGGCTTTCGTTTGCCGCTAGTGCTTGCCGGCTCTTGTCGCCCGCTTGGCTACTTTTTAATAGTGAATGGCGCACATCCACCAGGCCTTGCCGCACAGTGGCAAAGCATACGGTGCACTGCGTTTTGTGATTTTTGGCGTTGATTTTATCATGCCACCATAATATGCGAGATGTACGATTGTTGTTTCAGTTGTGTTGATTGTTGTCACTACTGTTTGACGGCGGCGGCGTCGGCGGCGCTACTCTCATATCGCATCTTGGCACACAAACGTCACTCATAAATGTCAGAAAATCACAATGTTGATGGCTTGGTTGGCAGCTACAGTTCAGCGCGGCGGCTATTTGTAGCTGCCGCAAGTGGTAGAAGAATGAAATTTTTTATTAAAGTTTTTTTTTTTTTTTATATTGCGAGAAATGAATCTGCGCTCAACGCTGTCTGGAGGCGCCAGTGCCTGTAGTATGAGCTAAAGGTTACCGAATTTCTTTATTGAAATATGTAGTTGTATGTTGTTATGTAATTTTTTTATTGTAATAACGGTAAAAAAGTAAAAAAGATAAGGAAAAAAATATTTAATATATTAGACAGTTTACAATGATTTTATTGTTCGATTTTGGATCTATTTGTGCACACAATTCATGACACACACTACGGTATTTGAAATTCCCCTCTGCCCCACACTCAGTGGTTTTGTAAAAGTATAGCCGAGTTTCCAACAGCGCGCCAGTCGTTCTTCCTTTTCGCTGTTTGGCGTCAATTCGAAATCCAGGTGTAGTCAGGTCATTTTCCGTCTGGTCTTTCCAAGAGAGTGGAGGTCTTCCCCTTCCTCTGCTTTCCACGGCGGGTACTGCGTCGAATACTCTAGCGAAGGTCTCGGTGTAGGTCGGTCTTTGTTCGTCGAGAGAGGACTTTACGTGACGACTGTTTTTTTTTTTTTTGACGACAGGAGATATTTCGTCTTGCCTTCGGTCACTACCAGATCCATTTGTTTCGCTTCCTTATTCATTCTGGAGGAAACCGAACTAACGGCGCTCTTGCCATGGCCAATGATATCGCTGTCATCAGCGTACGCCAGCAGTGGTACACTCTTGTAGCAGGTCGTACATCCTCTTTTCAGCTCTGCAGCTTGAATTATTTTCTCCAGTCGCACAATAAGGATTAGCCTTGTCTGAAACCTCGCTTGGTATCCCAATCCTGACGGAGCTTTTGGTACTGTTTATCAGTTCTTTGCCGCCGTATTTGAACAGCTCGGCTGGCAATCCATCGACCCCAACCACTTTGTTGTTCTTGTTCAAACTTCTTCAAGGTCGGACAATGGAACGCTGGCTTCATCGTCATCGCTTGGTAAATCGGGTTCAGCATCTTCTGGTGTTATGCTTTCATTGTCATTCAGCAGATTGGAGAAATATTCCCTCCATAATTTTAGTATGCTCTGGGCATTAGTCACGAGATCACTTTTGGGGGTTCTACAAGATTATGCTTCGGTCTTGAAACCTTCTGTTAGTCGAAGCATTTGTTGGTAGAGTTTTGTAGTCTTACCCCTGTTGGCCAGTTTGTCACGATTTTCGTACTTACGTATTTCGGCCTATCTCTTTTTTTTGTCAGCAAATTCAAGTGGTTTTCGTCTTCAACTCTCGATAACTATACCATCTCGATATTTATACCATCCCGCACATATTGTAAGGTTGCGAGGTATGCAGTCTGCTTTCTCTACGCTGCAGCATGGCACTTCTCATCTTGTCAGCTGTTCTTTTTCCTTTTCCGAAAGCCAATGGTTGCACCTGTGCGTAAGGAGCTTGAAATGCCGTCTCACAGTTCCTTTATACCGAGTCGCTGATAAGTGCTGTCACGAAGCAGGACTGCAAGTCGAGTAGAAAATCGTTCGGCTTTCTGTTGTGTTTGCAGCTTCTCGACGTCGAACCTTCCTTGTGTTTATTGACGCTCGTTTCTGCTGCACAGAGGCGGTCTGCAACAAGATAGTAGTCCGAGTCAATGCTAGGACCTCGAAGCGTATGCAGTAAAATACTGCGACGTGTCTTCCGTTTTCACAACATGATCGATCCTGTTCGTGATTTTTCGATGCCGATACTGCCAGGTAGCTTGGTGAATTTTTTTATGCTGGAATCTAGTACTACATATAACCATGTTTCGAGTTCCGGCAAATTTGATCAGCCTCAACCCATGTGGAGACGTTTTTTCGTGGAGGCTGAATTTACCGACTGTTGTGCCAAAGAAATCTGTTTTGCCCACCCTGGCGTTAAAGTCGCCAAGCACTATTTTGACTTCGTGGTGGGGGCAGCTCTCAAGCTCCAAGCGTTCATACTCGTAGAAGACATCTTTGGTCTCATTGTCCTACACTTCCCTTGGGTAGTGGGCGCAAATCAGCGATATGTTGAAGAACTTCGCTTTGATGTGGATTGTGGCTAGACTTTCATCCATCGGGTTGAATGTCAAGACTTGGCGACGAAGACTCTCACCCACCACGAATCCTACACTGAATTTGCGCTTCTTTATATGGCCACTGTAGTAAATGCCACAAGGACCTACTCGCCTCAGTCCTTATTCCGTTCATCGACCTTCTTGGACGGCGGTGCTGGCAGCCTTCATTTTAACTAGGTGCCGGACAGCGGCACCTTTCCTCCAATTAAGGGACCGGACATTTCCTCCAATGAAAATTTTGCACAATTTAAATTCTCAAATATTTTTGCACAATTATTCTATAATAACAAAAATATTTTCCAAAAATCTTAAATTTAATTTTTTTCAGTAAATGAAAATTATTTCAATATTTGAATTCTCCAAAAATTTAAATTTTAAAGAAAAAAATGAAAATTAATAATTGTTAATAATAAATTTGGAAATATATATGCAATTATTTTTTGAATTATATAAAAAAATTAGTTTTTTTTTTAAATTAAATTAAATTAATTAAAAAGAAATTAAAAAAAATTAATTTTTCAGAATAAAAAAATTCAAAAAATTAATTAAAAAAAAGTATTATTAATTATATAATTAATTTAATTTAATTTAAAAAAATTAATTAAAAAATTTTAATTTTTTTTATTCTGAAAAATTAATTTTTTAAATTTCTTTTAAATTAATTTAATTTAATTTAAAAAAAGTTTAAAAAATTAATTAAAAAAATTATTACTAATTATGTAATTAATTTAATTTAATTTAAAAAAACTAATTAAAAAAATTAAAATTTTTCTCTCATAAATTGAAATTTTTTTAATTTTTTTTTATTCTGAAAAATTAATTTTTTAAATTTCTTTTTAATTAATTTAATTTAATTTAAAAAAAAATATTTTTTTTAATTTCTTTTTTTTTTAATTTTTTTTATTAATTAATTTTTTCTATAAATTTTGCTGGCCAGAAAATTGCTTTTACTAAAAAAATATTTTTTTTTTACATCTGCAGTGTGTGGAGCCGCGTCGCCGCCATGCCACAACTGCAAATTAGAAAGAATTTCATTTGTGGCGCGTAATTGGTGCATGAAATTGCTGTGCTTGCTGTTGTTGTTGTTTTAGCACATACACTTTTTAATATTTTTCACATTTTTTTGGTTTGCTGTTCATTAATATTTTCTAAAACCAGCAACTAATGGGACGCTTTTCATTATTGTTGTTGCTACACGCGGCACTACGTATTGCGTGCGTGCGTGCGTGCCACTTGTCACTCAGCCAATGGCGGCGCTGGCTACCGATGTACTTACACTGTTGTTGTTATTATTGTTGTTTTGCGCTTATGTATTTCTAAGCGGTTTCAATTTGTTGTTGTTACACTCTTGTTGTTGCGACATTTGGCTGGCTTGCGAGTCGGCTGCCTGTCTGCCACTAGTCAAGCGTGCAGTCAGGCGATATTTGTTGTGGCGCAATTTGCTTAAAAGTAAACGTGTTATGTTGTTGTTGTTGTTGTTGCTAACAACTGTTGCCTGTCGAACTTCCTGCTGCTGGTACAAGCAGTTCGGCATAATTTTTTGTCTCTTAGAGTGCTTCTTCCGCTTTGCTGCTGCCTGCTCCACACAGTGGCGTTGCGGCGTTGAGTTTCCTGGTTTGTTGCATGCAACATAAACGGCGGCGTGTAGCGCGTGGATAAAAAAAACAGGCAGCAATCTAACTAAAAGTCGCTGTTAGAAGACAGCTGCAACAACAGCAATAACAACAAAAATAAGAAGAAGTACAACAACAAAATCAACAACAAAAACAACAACAACAACAACTACCGACCATTCATCCATGACAAAACATCAGCGTAAAAGTGGAGCAGAAATTGTGAAATGCGCGATCAGGCGATCTCCGGAGATCGCCGCTGCTGGCGGTGGCATGGCAGGCGGTGCAACAGCTTAGACAAATTCGTGACATAAATTACAACAGCAGTGGCAGCAAAAACAAAAAAAAACTGGGGGAAAAATAGACGCTTAGCGCTCACTTTGTAATAACTAGCAATTTTTCTAATTGCAACATTGTTGCCACACACGTTACAGCTTGGCCGTGCGGTCTGTAAGTGCGCCCGCGTAGCAGTTTGTGGCATGCGGCTGCTGTTATTGCTGTTGTTGTTTAAGAGATGTCTTCATTTCGAGTTTCGAAATTAGGGAAACATGATAAAGACGGCGGTTCTTGCAACATGACTTTCTTGCAGCATGACTTTCTTGCAACATGCTTTTTTTGTTCAAGCAAGTGACTACAAAGTCCCCGGTACGTTCAGAATAGTGTTTACAAATCAAATTTAGGTACCGTTATGCTAATCGTTTGTCAAAGGAGCGACGCTGCGGCATGCTTATGAGAGAAAAAAGAAATTTCTTCAATATTTTCTTCGAAATGATTGTCTGCAGATAATATAAAGTTGATAGATAAGCTCTTGTAACTCCACAAGCTCAAAACTCGTCGATTAATACTTAAATATTAGTCAAGAAGCCATTATCAAAGCATTGTGAGAGCTCAGCTTGGGTTAGGTTAGATCGTAGGGTTGAACCAAAATCGATGGAAGGCACTTAGATAGACATTTGTTCTCTAAGTTGCACAAAAACTGCTTAAACTGCATCACTTCATAGATCGACGAAGTGTTCTGGGTTCAACAAAAGTTTACTAAGGCGGTTGATATCAATTCCAGCCACTTCACTAGCCTATCCAAAGCTGTGTCTGCGCAGATATTTCAATCGCCGTATAGCAAAAGTCAACCAATAGAAAAGAATACCACCTCGCCTTCCTTCATACAATTTGGCAAAGAATGTCCAACAAAATATTTCGACGCACCGCGTGGGTACCCATTGGACACGCGATCCAGTCCAACAGCCATAATTGCTGCAAGTCTCACCTTGCTAAGTGCAAGTAGCTCGGAGTAACTTATTCACTTTAGATCAGAAATCACCGAAGGCCAACAGATTCAGCGTGAGAACGCAAGAAAATATCGGAAGACCAACTCGCTTGCAATCAGATGAAATTGGCTCATCGGTTTTGCAATTTCCGGCGATTGCGCTATGACCGGGCAGTCGAACACGTCAGCCATCGGATTGAATATACTCCTAGCTTCACTTAGGAGCAGTATATCTACCTTGATGACAGCCAACTCTGCTTGAAAAACTCTATAGTGGTCGACTAGCCTGATACTAGAGCTAAGGGAGAGCTCTCGGCAGAAGTTTCTTACCCTCGTTAGAGTCCAAACGCAAGGCTTCTACTATTTTAGAAGCGATATGGGAGAATTTAATTCATTTTATGAGACTTCTTTCAAAACTATTCCAGAGCTCAGCCGGTAAACGAATTTCTAAAAATCAAACCGAAGAGTCGTTGGAATGTCTCTGATCTAACCAATTTCAGAGAATACATCTAGATCTTTGTTTTCATTAAGAGCCAGTGACTTCAAAAGAAGTTCTGCAACCTGAAAAGCCATCAATATTTCTGTTGTCTGTACCGAAGTTTTCGTTAACAGGTCCAAAGATTCATTGTTTTCATTTCAATTGATAGAGAAGCAGATCGATCTCGTACTTTAAATATCTCTAATTCCAAACATCAATATTCCACGGAATTCTGATTGAGATCTTTACCTATGTAGAAGTTGACTCGACTACCCTGAGAATCCTTCCAGGAAATCAAGCGAAGAAAGTTGTAGACTTCCTGAAACTCACTTTGCTCCCTTAAAGTTCCTAAGAACTTGTTGTAAACTTGAGAGCTTACGTCTAATAGATTGATTGGATCTCCTGAAAATGACTGAAGCTCTTGCTAAAGTCTTCCACAACTTAAACGGACTGAATTTTGATATGAGAGACCACCAACTTTAAGTGACCATGAGATTTTGGGAGCTTATGTTTGGTCAATTGTCTGTATTGCTTTGTCTTTCTCTGTCTTAACTTGTTTTCGCTGCGTTCTGAGCTTCAGAGCTTATGTGAAGAAGAGCTTCCTTATATATTTTGCTTTACTTTATCTTGTATTGAACTTCCGTAAGGTATTTAGCTCAAAAATTAGTTAAAGTTTTTGTATTGAACTTCCGGAATGTCTTGAGTGCTAAAAATAGGTTCAAGTTTCGTGAGTGGCTTGCTTTTCTTTCGGAACTCATTTTATTATTAACCGTTTCCGCTTTCTTAAACCAACGCGCTTCGGGAAATTTAAGACCAATAAAAGCACGGTCTTAGCCGAAAGCGTTTTCAGTGTCTCCACACTGGGCATGTGTGGTCTCACGCAGTTTGTAAATCACATTTCGACTTCATTTCTTTGCGCTTCCTTTCATTTAATGAACTGCCGTTTGCCATTCGTCCATAATGAACTCATTATTAATATAATTTGTCTTTGTATATATTTTCATTATTTAATTTTAGTGCTGTTTCGGGCGCAATTCATCAGCGTACGCGCCGACAACTCTCGCCAGCTGGGCTGTGTCGCTCGGCATTGCTACGTCGCCACCAGAGGCGACCACCTACTTCAACACCGTTACCACAAATACGGTTGCGGCCCGAAACTGGCAAAACCGATTGATTGGTTTGCGTGCTTTGGCGCCCACTGGCTGGTAGCAGGTTCTACTGCGCATGCGCACACGCTGCTGCTTCTTCCGCTTATTCTTATTACAATTTTCGGACTTTCTGCTGGCTGAAGTTGAAGAAGTTATTAAGTTTTTGATGTGTGGCCGGGCAATTGAGCAGCTCGTTAATGCGCCGCACGACAAACGTAGCAAGCAGCAAACAACAACGAAGACAAGCGTAGTAGAGAAGTTGTTCGAAAATGTAATCACGAAATTAACAAGTGGTCCGTTTACGGCAGCGGCGCATGCGCAGCAATTAAATTTGGTGTGGTCTTGTGGTCTCGTGGTTTGGACGCGCCGCTAGGCCACTACCACGCCACCGCCACTTGCTTCGACTTACGCTGCGCACAATTTTAATAGAGAGATCTTCTTTGGCATGTTTTTTTATAAGATTTTAATTTGCTTTTCTCTTCGCCTCCTTCTGCTTCTTCTGCTGCTTTTGTATTATTTAATTATTTAGTTTCATTTTCGCTCCTCATTTTCGGGCGTTTATGTGCAGCTTGTTAGCTAGCAGCGCTCCGTAAGGCGAATGACCACACGAGCTGCTTTCAATTATGTGCTCTTCATGCTTACGGGGGTGTGGTCTTTTCAACGCTGTGCCAGTAAATAACGGTACTTTGTGATTTGAGAAAAGTGCGCTGACAGCTGCAATTAATTTCAAGGCAAGCTCTTAATTTAGGCACACAGGAAACTTGCTTCTGGATTTTAGAAGTTTTATTTGAGGTTCTGAGAAAAATGTTTGTGCTTCCAGTAATCTTCCTCTGCTTCTATAGCCGGGTTTACAACTGCGCGCCAGCCGTTCTTCCTTTTCAATATTTGGCGCTAATTGGAGATTCCAAGAGTAGCCAGGTCCTTCTCCAACTGGTCTTCATCTGCTTGTCCCGGCGGCTACTGCTTTGAATATTTCAGAGCTGGCGTGTTTTCATCCGTTCGGACGACATGACCTAGCTAGCGTGGCAGGTCCTTCTCCACCTGGTTTCTATCTGCTTGTCCCGGCGGCTACTGCTTTGAATATTCTCAGAGCTGACGTGTTTTCATCCATTCGGACGACATGACCTAGCCAGCGTAGCCGCTGTGTCATAATTCGCTGGTCTACGCCATTGACATCGCATAGCTCAACGTTTCATCATCTGCGGTATTCGCCGTTGCCAATCCGCAAAGGACCATACATATTCCGCAATACCTTTCTCTCGAAAACTCATTACGCCGGCTCATCAGATGTTGTCATCGTCCATGTTTCTGCATCATGTAGCAGGACGGTTATGATGACTGACTTTTTTTTTTTTGAGAATTTGATCTTTGGTCCTTCACTACCAGACCTATTTGCCTCGCTTCTTTGTCCAACTTTGAGAAAACAGAACTTTGAGTAATCGTCTATACTACAATAATCAGTGTTATTTTAAATGGTTTATCCAGTCAAACAAAGTCGAGACTCGTTTTATTCGCAAAGCATTGTCCAAGCCATCAATGGCACTTAAAGGCTTCCGGATATTCCAAGAAATACGATCGTTCGGATTGGGTATTCTACACAGTTCTAAATTCTTCATATGTGTAGAGTGTAAATCTTAAGAATCGTCTGATCCAATCAAAGACGTTGGGTCTGCAACGAAGTATATTAAGTAAATTTGAGTATTCCATTTTGATAATGTCATCAGCTGTTGTTCTAAGCATACCAACTAACTGAACTAAGGTTAGAACTAGAAGTAGACGATCTCACTTAACCCTAAAACACACACCCAGAAAATACCACGTAAACACACACCCGGGAAGATATGAGCAAAGCTCGATAAGCCGCAGTTCAAATTGAATTCTGTGCGATATTCTCGATCCTTTCGAGAAGTTATCCAGTTCATTTATTGAAAGCTTTCTGATTTCTTTTGAAAGAACTCTTGAATGGCAATCCAGCTTCTAGGTATACTCTTAATTTCCTTAATTTTCCATGGTCTCAGCTCAAGACTTGCCCGCAGTAACAACGCTTAAGAAAAAGTTGTTGTTCTCCGTCTTCGTCTCTTTTCAAATTTTTTGGCATTCATCTAGGTAGTAGAGAGAGATTTTGTCGAAACTTCCTGCAGCAACTCTATGTTCTCTGAGATTGAAGAACCCTTCTTTTTCGATTACAACCGTCAAAAATTATTTTAATGAGTTTCCATAAAGTCGCACGTCGGTTTTTTTTATTTGATAAGCCTCGCCTAGCTGCCTCGGAAGCGGCTTCCATGAAGGATAGCGTGACCATTCTACGATTTCGTATTGACAGCCAATTGATTGAAGAGATAACTCATACAGCAGTCATCTCAAAAGTCCGCGTAGACTATATGCTCCGAGAAACATTGACCATTACAAAACCCTCGGCACCATGAGCCCGGTGTTTACTCACTTCGAACAACAGGCGCGAGCGTGAGAACACTTTACAGCAGTGCTTGATGATTTTTAAGCGCAATTCAAAGGAGTTTCAACATCGTTTGCTGGTCTACATTGAAACATGGATTCAGTGGTATACAGCAGTGACTAAGATACAGTCAAAAACTGTACTGCATCCAGTGAACCTACTCTATAGCAGTCGAAAACTGCCTTATAGGTAAGAAAAGGTCTTAGGTTTTTGCAATTCAGACGGTGCGATCTACAGTGAGTACCTGGCGAAAGGCAAAAAGGTGCCAGCGAAAGTAGGCAACGAACTATTCTGTCTATTCGATATCGATTTGCAAACAAGACTACACTCGCTCGTCAAGCTTTAGCGATATTCCGTCCACACAGCGCACAGTCTTACAGCTCTGCCGTCTCTTCGTTCAAATTGATCGTTTTCTCCTACGAACTCTTATTTCATTGACGGTTTTCAATTCAGTTTTGGCTCTGTGCGTCTTCTTTCTATTTCTAAACTGGAAAAAGTCACTCGTCGTTTGAACATTTGAGTCGAATGTGGCAGTTTAAGAGTCGGCTAAGTAATTGAAATTATTGTCCATTCCATCGCGGCTCAATTAACGAACCCTCAAATATAAATAATTAATATAGCAAATGTCTAATAATAGAATATCTCGCAATTAAGCACTACCACTACACATTAAAATTAATTTAGAACAATTAACAATAAATAAATGTATGTCTACTCGTACATAGGGAAACTGTCCGTTCTTTCTACTCATTCGTCTCGTTCGCTGTCGCTAGCCACGGCTTATCTTCCGTTTATCCTTCGACGGATCTTCGCCGCGATCAGGTGCATGGCAGCATACGGCAAATTGGCTTAACGTCAACTCTATGCATATCTCTATCTAAATCTACCACTTTGGTTGGGACTACATACTCGTACCTAAGTATTTATAAGTGGCCGCCCGTCTCGCGGTGGAAGGTGTGTGGAGGGTTGTGAGTAGCGCAGCGTTCGAGCAATTTCACTCGCAACAGGTAATTTACAAATTAATAATAACGTGTGGGGCCTTGGCGCCACACTTGCAACGCCAACAACAACAGCAACAACAATGACGACGACGAAGACACTAATAAATATTGTTGTAGTGTTGAAAAGGCATAATGAAAACAAAAATGTTGACCCAAAAAAAAAAAAATTGTTGCTAACAACATGCAGCAACAGCAAATAAGGCTAATAACCAAAACTAAAACAACAACAACAGCAATGCACACAAAATTAACAACACAATTTCAGTTGGGCGCCACGCCGTTGCTGGTTATTGGGGGCTCGTTAACGCTTTGCAGGCGTTTTTTATACCCTAAACAGGGTATATTAAGTTGGTCACGAAGTTAGTAATAACCAAAACCTCGAAGGCCCTATAAAACATAAATATGCGCGAAAGTTATATTAATATACCATATAAAGGCCACGAAGTTAGTAATACCCTAAAAGCCCAGAAGATCCTTTAAAATGGAAATATATGCGTATTAGTCCTTAGTTTTTGGGATATCGTTATGAAATTTTGCATACATCATTTTGTTCCCAATACACTGCTTATTTGCCGAAATGGCCGATATTGGACCACTATAGCATATAGCTGCCATACAAACTGAACGTTGAAAATCGAGATCTTATATAGAAAACTTCTTTGTTTGACGAGATAACTTCACGAAATTTTGCATCAATTATTTCCTAAGGCAAAGGTAAAATCTCAGAACAAATTATTCAGATTGGATCACTATAGCATATAGCTGCCATACAAACTGAACGATCAAAATCAAGTTCTTGTATGAAAAACTTTTTTATTTGAAATGAGATCTTCACGAAATTTTACATGGATCATTGCCGCAGACAATAGTATAATTTCCAAAAAAATTATTCAGATCGGATCACTATAGCATATAGCTGCCATACAAACTGAACGATCAAAATCAAGTTCTTGTATGGAAAACTTTTTTATTTGACAATATATCTTCGCCAAATTTGACATGGCTAAATATCCGTGACAACTCTATAATCTACGAACAAATTGGTCCGATCGGTCTACTATAGCATATAGCTGCCATACAAACTGATCAGTCGAAAACAAGTTCTTGTAATGAAACTTTTTTATATGTGAAGGGTATTATAGCTTCGTTGCAGCCGATGTTAGCGTTTTTTCTTGTTTCAATTGCTTGTTGTTGTTGTCAATATAGTTGTTGTTGTTATTTTGTTATATACATATTTGTGCCATCAATATTGCTGGCGTTGCTGTAGCCAAATAAATGAGCCAAAATAATATGGTACTCGTATGTGCGGCCTTTTTTGGTGAAGTCCAACGGATACAGCGACAAAAACACACAGACCATACACACACACAGTCACATACGACACACACGCACATTCTCATACTTAGCTGTAGAATATCTGGTATGCACATATGTAGATACACAAACTCATGTACTACCCACTCTTCTGCTCATTGATGATGATTTAGCTGATGTATGGTTTCGTAGTCGCTACTGTTGCCGCCGGTGGTCCATTCAACGGTTCACAAATGGTACCTCGTTAAGCGTCAAATAAATGTGAAATGTGTATGAATGACTTTGAGTTAAAAATTTGATGGCAGTGTAGAAGCTGCAACTCATTTATTTACGCATACATTAATGACTTTTTAGTTAGAAGGCTGTTAGAAGCTATGTTCATACGGGCGCGAGGGCGCAAAGAGTTATAAAAATAACGCTGGTAGTTTAATTTTGCTTTGTGGGTAGGCTAATAGCAAAGAGGAAGCACTGATTCATGTTTGGAGTGCCTATTCTACCGTTGGTTTGTGAAAACCCGGTCCGTTAACAGTTTAAAACTCAGAGCTCCAAAACACCACAGCACAGAATTATTATTTGAGAAATCCAACAAGTTTAAGTGATCAAAACTTTTAACCTTTATTATGTAACTGCCCCTCCATGGCTACCTTTAGCCGCACAACTGTCGGTTCGGCAGATTTATGAAGTCTGAAGCGTTGTTGAAGGAGTTCGAACTCTGATTACTAACTTCCTCTATCTAAAGTAGCACGACTCCAAAAATCACTGGCTCCACTACAAAACGATTTACGATTCGTTATATTCGAGCCGAAACCGAGCTCAGGGACGAAGCTATGCCGCTCTACACTTCAACCAGTATCCAAGTGCCGTAATATGTGAGCCAAAACTGGAGCTCAGAGCCGAAGCTATGCCGCTCTACAATTCCACCAGCATCCAGGGGTCGAGAACTCTGACTAATAAGGAGTTATCGCTGGCACCACTAGGAAAAGATTTACGATTCGTAAAATGCGAGCCAAAAACGGAGCTCAGAGACGGTCATATGCTTCTACTTCAGTTTCCGAGTGTCGATATCACTGCCTATTAAGGAGTTATCGCTGGCACCGCTAGGAAAAGATGTACGTTTCGTAATATGCGAACCAAAACTGGAGCTCAGAGCCGAAGCTATGTCGCCCTACACTTCAACCAGTTTCCGAGTGCCGAGAACTCTGATTAATAAGGAACTATCGCTGGCACGACTAGGAAGAAATTTGCGACTTACACTCGTCTGACCCGCTGGACAAAGCTTCATACCCAAACAAATAATTAAATTGTGACGAAACGCTGAGAAAAAACAATCAGAACCCTTCTCCATTTCAGTGTTCAGATCGCCTTGGGTGGCCTCGGGTCGCAACTAATAAGCCATCTATCTTGTACACTCAACAACTATCCTGAAGTCTAAGGTTCGGATGTGTCATATCTAAGAAATTGAAAAGGGTTTAAAGGTCTTGCAAAAGTCTTTAAAGTCTTCTGGTTCGAAATACCATTTAAAAAGAAGTATCACTCCGGACCCTATCTATGACAAGCTGAAGGCTCTAACTTCAGTACCATTCTGCAGAATTGGTAAAGAGGGTTCCGGATTCTTAAATTTTTAGAAATTACCAAGATTTTTACCGCCGAGCTCGGAGATGTGTCTAAGAGACCGTCTGTAAAGAAATGAATGTGATTGTGTTTGGCATTCCACCAGATCAGACCAGTAGTCTGTTGATGCCGTTTTCTGGTCTCAAGAATTTGCAATTGCTTGTAGTTATCTCCTCTCCTGCGCATATGGAAGCTTGAGTCATCAGTTGCTTGCTGAAAGTTCTATCTCACACCTTACTGTCAAGCTCAGAAAAGTCTGCAATGGTAAAAAAGAAAAAAATATGTCGAGTGCCTGCGGCCGCCTACCCGAGTTGAAGTTCATATTTTTTTTAACTTTGCTATTTTTCAGTTGGTTGTAAGACGAGAAAGCCTTCAGACAGGAATAAAGCTAATCTAAGCTTCTCGTCTTCTTACCCTACTCAAAGATAGTCAACAAGGCTTTTGAGACATCTACTTCCTAGATAAAAAAATGTATTCCGGTCTTTATATACAAGCCATAGTACGCCGCGAGCTTCAGACACAAAACGGGATTAGCCTGACATTTAGTCCTCAAACTACTCATTTACATAATTAGATCTTTACAAAAGCAAATGCGGCGAATGCGAGCGCTAACACTAAGCTGACAAAGACAGCCGCCGCGACACAATAGTCGCCTAATTAAGTGTCTCATGAAAGGAGCTTGCGATGAGACACAAACCTGCGAACGCTTGCATCCTCCACTTGAAAAGCGCACCTCGCCAGGTTGAAGAAAAAAAACCCGCGCGGCAGCAAATTATAGATTTCATTTCACTACAATTCAATTGTGAGCTGTGTGATGAGGATGTCGACTTGTCGCCGGTGACACGAGTGCTTCAGCCTGAGTGCGCAGGATAAAACAACGCCGAGCCGGCCGCTAATAGGCGGTTAACTAGCCAGCGATGCGCGGCTTTCAAGCAATCGAGCGTTTAGAAGTGATGACAATAAAAAGCGAAGGCAGCGATGGCGGCAAATTGGCGTGGAGCAAGGTTAGAGCACAGCAAAAACTCGTCAAAAGCGCAGGAAAATAAATCAAATTAAATTTTCGTATAAATACAACAAAAGTTTAGCACAAAACAGACCGAAAAAAATATTGCTTTAAACTTCCTTAAATGCGCACAGCACCGAGCGCTTAGCGCTGCCAGCGTCAAGCAGCCAGTCGACGCGCAGGATATGCCTGCCTGCCTACCGTACATCCTCCGCACTCGCGCTATCGTCTTCAAAAGCCGGCTGAGCCCTTTGATCGCGCCGATCGCTCGAATGAATGCTCGCGCAAAACGAAAAAAAATCCGTTTGCTAAATACTCAAATGATTTTGATTCAAGTAAATGAAGAGCTTGAGCAGTAATGCGCATTGAAGCATTGCGATGATATTGAAGTAGCGGCGGCGCGTCGTTTAGTTGTAGGGCAAGTGACCACTCGCCACTGGAGCTGCTGAGCGGCGGTGCCGGGGTAACGGGGGTGTAATTCGATATTGGCAGCGAGTTTGCTGAATGGAATGAGTGGGTATTATATGAAAAGCAGGATTTTTGGTGCCTTACTGTTGCTTGCTTGCAGAGCATTGTGATTTGAATAGAGAAAGTGTTTGTACAGGGTTACCGAAATGATGGAAAGGATACTCGAAATATGTTTTTGGAGATTCAAAGTTAAAATTTAGAACACAGAAAGTGGCTTATAAATGAAAAAAATATATACATATGTAAAATTTTTCCTCAAGAAATTTGTGATCAAAAATTAAATAAATAATAAAATAAATACAAAAAAAATGTTAAGAAAAAATTTTTGTGTATTTTTTCTCAATAAAAATTAATAATTTTTTTTTTCTTAATTATTAATTTTTTTTAAGAAAAAATAAAAAAAAATTATTAATTTTTTTCACACATCTCTGTATATATTTTTATATATTTTTTTTATAAGCAATTTAATTTTTCATATTTTCCAATAAATATAGAACTATAAAAACAAATTCTTCAAAAAATTATTTTTTTTTCAATTTTCTATTTTTCTTCTACAAAAATAATTATAAGTTTTTTCTGTATTGTTTTTTTTTTAACAACAATTTTTAATTTAATAAAATTTAATTAAAATTATATAAATAAAAACTAAATGCTTCTTCGTTTCTAAATTTATTCAGTATAATTATTTTTGCACCAATTTCGCATTCTTTCATATGAAAAAATGTAAAATTAAAATCTTTTTTAATTTAAAATTAAATTTCTTTTCATTATTTTTTATAAACTTTGTTTAATTTTAAAAAACTTAAAATTTAAATCTTTTTTAAATTAAAAATATTTTTTTTTTTAATTTTTTACATATAATTTTTTTTTATTTTTCCTTACATAAAATAAAAACTAAATTGTTTTAGTACTTTTTTAAGAACTTTTAATTTTTTTTTTATTCTCTTCCAAAAAAGGTTTTATGTAAAAAAAAATGGTAAATCTTTTTAAGTTTAAAGTTATTATTTTTTTACACAAAACTTTATTTTTTTCTTTTCTTATATAAAGTGAAAATTAAATTATTTGGTTTTTAAAGAAATTAAAAAAAAAAAAAATGATTTTTTACTTTTCTTCCAAAAAAATTAAAATAAGTTTTCCCCTATAAATTTTTTTTAACAAAAAATTTGTAATTTTAATATGAAATATTTTTTCTCTGAAAATTTATCAAAAGTTTATTTAATAAAAAATTTAATTTTTATATCGAGAAAATAAGTAAATTTAAATAAAATTAATTGAGAGTATTTTTTTTCTTATTTTTAATACCACAACTTTTTTCTTAAAAATATTATTTAACATGTTTTTTAAACTTTTTTTGTGTAAATTTTGTATTTTTTATTTAAAAAAATTAAAACCTTTTAGTAATTTTTTTTTTATATTTTCTTTATAAAATATCTCTATAAATTTTTCTTACAAAAACATTTTTCTTTTAAAAAAATTTGAACTTGTTAAATTAATTTGAACTTGGTAAAATTTTTTTTTTTCAAAAAAAAACAAGAATATTTTAATTTAATTTTTTATTTTAGTAAAAAAAATATTTTTCTTTACATTTCTTATTTTAGACATTTTTTAATATTTTTTTTTTTAATTTATCATATTTTTTACAAAATATTTTAAAAATTTATATGTAAAAATTTTTATTTTTATTTAAAATTTTTTTTTCTTTATTAAAAAATATGTATTTATTTACACATCTTTTCGTTGGAATTTTATACAGTTTTTGTATAAAAAATTTATAATCCTTTTAAAATATAGTTTTCATATTAATTTTTTTTTTACAACATATTTAAAATTTTTTCTTTTATTTTTATAGAAAAATTGTTTCTTTATACTTCGGTTTCTAAAAAATTTGTTACATTTTCTTAACCAAAAATTTAAAATCCTTTTAAAATATTAATTTTTTTGCAAAACATTTTTTTTGTATAAATTTTTGTAACACAAAATGTTTTTCCAAAAATTTAAACTCGTTAGAAAATATTTTCTTTACGAACTTTTTACTTAATGTGTTTTGGAAAAAATCAAAAAAATTTTAATTTTTAACTTTAATAAATAATAAAATTTTTTATTTTAATTTTTTTTATATGTAATCATTTTTATTTTTATTTAAAAATTTTAATTTTTTTCTTTATTAGAAAATATGTTTTTGTTTACACTTCTTTTCGTAGGAATTTTTTATTATTATTATTATTTTTTAATTTATAATCCTTTTAAAATATAGTTTTCTTATTAATTTTTTTTTTTTACAACATACATATTTATAATTTTTTCTTTTATTTTTATAGAAAAATTGTTTCTTTATACTTCTGTTTCTAAAAAAATTTGAATTATTTTCTTAGACAGAATTTAAAATCCTTTTGAAATATTATTTTTTTATAAAACATTTTTTTGTGTAAATTTTTATAGCACAAAATTTTTTTTTCCAAAAATTTAAACTCGTTAGAAAATATTTTTTTTACGAACTTTTACTTATTGTGTTCGGAAAAAATCAAAAAAATTTTAATTTTAAATCTTAATAAATAAAAAAATATAAATTTTTTTTATTTATGAGCGTATTTTTTTTATAAATAAAAAAATATAAATTTTTTTTACTTATTAAAATTTTTATTTTTACGTATTTTAATATAAAATCTTTTTCTTACAACCAATTTTAGTAAAATATATATTTTTCTTATCATTTCTTTTTGTGAAAACTTTGTTTCTTTTTTATAAAACATTTATATGTAAGCTTTTCAAAAATTTTCCAAATATTGCGTTTTCCATTTTTTTGTTATTATTTTTTTAATTTTTTACTACTTTTCCAGAAAAATAAATTTTAATTTTTCCTCTATTAATTTTGTATACAAAAGTTTTTAATTTTAATGGAAAATGTGGTTTTCCTTTACTTTTTTATAAAACAATTTTTTTTATGTTTTCATAAAATGTTTAAATTTTTTTATAAAAATTGTTTCTTTATAATTTTTTGTTAACTAAATTTTTTTCTAAATATTTTAATTCCAAAAAATTTTTGTTTCCAAAAAAAATTGCTCAAAAAATTTGCTTCAACTAATTTTTTATTTAAAAAAAAAATATTTTTTTAAAAAACTTTTTTTATTGACAAAAAAAAATCACAAAAAGTCTCTTTTTTATTGAAAAAAATTATCATGATCGACAAAATACTTAAATTTCATAATTAAATTTTTTTAATACGCTATGATATAAAAAGCGCTGCCCACATTAGCACTAATTTCTTAAATTTCCAGCTAAATATTCACAGAATTGTTCAAAACCTCAGTAAATGCAAAAATATCGATTTCAAATTCTAATTTAATTTTTTTTTTTTGAAAAAGTACCTAAGATGGGCATTAATAGCCATTGAAATTAGGATAAATATCGTTTTATCAAAGAAAAAATTTTCAAAATCCGTTTTCATTACAAGAACTGAAAATCCACTACAAGCGGCATTGCAGCTGCAATTTCTAATGTAAAGAAAGCGAAACCAAAAACAATAATTACAAACTGTTGGCACACCTACTGCACCGCCTACCTTAATGGTGAGGCGACATATCAATAACAAGTCCTTACATTACAACAAAAACAGCAAACACCAAATGCGATCATGCATACGTATGTATGTATGTATATATGAATGTATGAATGTAAAGCCAGTATTACAACAACAAGCAGGAGAAAAACGAAAACTTAATGGTGAGGCGACATATCAATAACAAGTCCTTACATTACAACAAAAACAGCAAACACCAAATGCGATCATGCATACGTATGTATGTATGTATATATGAATGTATGAATGTAAAGCCAGTATTACAACAACAAGCAGGAGAAAAACGAAAACTGCACACAAAAGAATTTTCGCTCAAAAGCGACATTTGAAATGCGCCAGCAGACATTAATTGCGAGAAATCGATATTTTACATTGTTGTTTTGTTGCTGGTTGTTGTTGTTGCTTTTCCCTATTTTTCGCTGAAATTTTTGGTTTTTTTTTATTCCATTTTGTTGTTTTATTTTCTTCGATTTCTGTTGCTTTTGTTTTTCTTATTGTTGTTGTTCTTCTATTACTTGTTGTTGTTGTTGTAGTTTGTTAAAGTGATTTTACCTTTGTCGCTTTATTGTCGTTCTATTACCGATGATCACCGCTGATTTATGCCAATGCTGCCGGTTTGTGGCAGTTACGTGCATGTGTGCGTATGCGCAAGTGTATGTGTGTATGTTTTTGCAACCCTAGATGCAGTTTGTATGGCCATAATCTGGCTTTGTTTGGATCGATTACTTAAATAGATTTGTTGCATTGTATATGAGAGTATATATATGTATGTGCATATGTATGTATGTATGTACAATATATATATATATCTATATATACATATATATACACTCCCTACACATATGTACATATGTACGTATGTAAACGGCTGCATTTGTTTGCCCTCCGTTGCCTCACTCTGTGTGTGGGTGCATTCGGCTCTCAGCAGCCGTTTGTTGTAATGCTATTGTTTTTTTTTTTTGTTTTTGCATTTTCGGGTTTTCAAGGGCACATCTGCACCGCCCATTGACAATTGACATCTTAATGACGTGATTGAATAACATTGAATGCGCTCAATTTAGTTGAGCGGGAGATAAGTGAACTTGTTTGCAGGCCTGCAGTTGTTCGTATGTGTGTGTGTGTGTGTGAGTAGCATTTTATATAGTTCTAATATCTATAATGACCAAAAAGGTGGACATGCTTGAAATTGAGCACCGCTTCTGTCAGCATTCACTCAAACTGTCGAATAAATCACTTAAATAGTTTAAAACCGCTCGCGTTGACTCAAACAGGCCTGCTCGTTGACGAGTCTAAGCCCACATAGCACCAGAAAGTATTATTGTTGTTGTTGTAATTCAAAAATTCAACATTGTTGTTATAACGGTACTTGACCGGTTACAAATCCGGTTCGGTGACAGTAACGGAGCACTAAATCTTTGTCTTCCCTGACAAAAACTCTCAATTCTATACTCATCAGATGCAACCTTAGCCTCCAGCTGACCAAACACCCCACTTCCAGACTCGGTAGGTGCAATCTCAGCCTCCAACTGAAGCCATTAATTAAATTGTACGGGTCTGAAAGCAAAAAAATCTCGAAAAAAGTACAAAAACTGCTGACTGAGTTGCTTTTAATAACAAAAATATCAAGGTTATATAGGAATTTGACAACTTCGGTCGAAAATAACACGTAAATTTTCGAAAAATATGTGAAAAGTAAAGCTGAACTCGCAAAAACCTCACATCTAGACTCAGTAGGTGCAGCCTTAGCTTTCAGCTGACCAAAAGCCGCACTTCTAGACTCAGTAGGTACTTCCAGCTTCGAAGTAAATCCACTAACCAAGCTGAAAAGCTCTGAAATCTTCTCTAAAATTTTTTTGCCGATCAATAAAATAATTCTCACAATGTTAATTACGGCGCCTAAAGGCTAGATTGTTAAGGACTGCAACTTTCATGTCTACTTACAGTATGTTTTAGGATTCTGTTTTGTTTACCTACATAGTTATTTCTTATTCCTCGAGATTATTCCTTGAATTTCGCATTAAGTTTTTCGTTCTCATCCTAACCGATAAATAGAAATTCCTGAAACAGTACTGACTAAAAAACGACTACGAATATACCCAGCCTAGTATAAGAACCTGACGTTAATACATCCAACAAAGACTGAGGCCACTCTGAACATAGTTTCGTTGTTATCATATTGGATGCATCCTGGTTTTGACTTGATTTTGTAGTATAGACCCATAGCCAGGTCTTCGCGGAAACCATACTCTCGGATACTTTAGTATCTATTCATCAATAAAGTGGTATTACTTACAGAATTTAACACTTGAAACGTCATGATTTTATAAGCCGTACCTTACACCAGTCGAAAAGACAGCGTTATCTACGTCTTCTGCATTCTCAACCTTTTTACATCTAAATCATCGTAGTATTTCTGCCAAAACTTGGTTGTTGTTGTGGTCACTCTCGATGTTCACGACAACTCGAACTCATCGTCTGCAATGGCTGTTGGTTTGACACCAAGTATGTCATTCAAGGAGAGAGAGTCGGTGAAAGTGATTAAGGCTCTGCTGCGAATGGCGGTCCATGCATGTCTGAAGTTAGTTGAGACCGAAGTCTGGTCGGCGTATTGTCTTATGTCGTCGATGTAGTTGAGAAAGGATCTCTTAGTGATACTAGGAGTGAGTTCCGCTTGAAGCAGTTGATTACAAAAATGAGTTCTACGAAATCATCCCAGCAGAATCTTGGTATTTTTGTTTGGTTTTTACTAGTAGTACGCCATTCATAGCTTAAAGATATAATAAACTACTGCAGATCTCTTCTCTGGTCAAATAACTAATAACAACACAAGCTCGGGTTTATCGGCCTGAATTACAACCATATAGCAGTCGTACCGCACTCACATACATTTGGATTGATATGAGACCTATTATTTAGAGAGATTAACAATATCTTTAAAGCAGTCGGAAGAAACGTAGCTCATAAAGTCTTGGGCAGATGCTGACCGTATTGACAACGAAGCATGCTTTAAAATGCTATAAGCACTCATTGATTTCAGGAGATGGTTATCGGATAGAATCTGCCTCTCTATGTATCAAAAATTGCGGATTGAGGAATTGAGGGTTGCTTACAACTCGACTTGTGGAAGGAGATGGAATCGAAATATGAATATTAATAATCAAATAGATGATTACTGGCTGAGGTACTCAAAGTATTAAATGAATGCTGGCTTTATTTATACATTCTTCAATCCACTTGTAGCTAATTGGACAAAGAAATCTATGGACTCATCCCCAAGCTCAGAAAGTCTTACCGCATCACTTATGAGTGCGCAGTTCGCACTTCTTCTCAACATGACAGCAACAAAAATTGAATTTTCCTATTGACACTTATCCTATTTTCCATAAGTTCATATCCCACACGATATTTCAAGAGCTCATCATCTCGTGTACTCACAGCCGACACCACAAAGTAAACTAATAATGCTGGGCACAGCAACACAATGGACGCAAGTGGTGCGAGTCACACACGAGCGGGAGCTAATTGCCGCCAAAGTAAAACTTAGCTCTATAACACATATCGAACGAAACTCCAAATGCGCTTCCGAGGCAGTGATTCACCGGAAATTGAGACACGCGTGCGGAAGCCAGTGACTATCATTCGTCCACTTTGTGCCGCGCTACGCAACTCATTCTATTACGAGTAGATAGACAAATGCATGCGCCGTCGTCAGCGGAAATACAACTTGCGAATTTGCGACTTCCGTTGGCGAGACCTTACTGTGGATGGTACCAAAGCTGTGTGAAGCTGCGCCAAAATTTGTGAATGACTTTTTGTTAACGACAAAACGGAACGGAGGTACTTTACGGCTGATGCGTTTTTAAAGTGACGTTGGTGGTGAGCAAAAATTTTGATTTTTACTTTTCGCACTTTCGGAGAGTGAGCTCTCTTCACGTCGCGCGTTTTTAATTGATTCAAGCTGCGCATATATTGAGAGCTTGTCAGCTTAAAAATTTTGTAGCATCGAACTTTGAAAGTCTAACTGACAATACTACATAGATTTGCTGGTACTGCTGTCCACTTGAGACTCGCACTGCCCAGCTGCTCCCTATTAATTGTCCAAACGTGAACTCGAACTCGAGCTCGATTTTATGCGCTCTTCTTAATCTTTCATTGTGGCTACAGTAAGCGAAATCAATTTTTTATTCTTCCAGAGATAAAACCTTACTACCAAAAGGTCCACTGCTTCACTCGCCGCTCGCCGCACTCACCCTAGCCAGCCAGCATACACTCACCGCGCTGCCGCGCTGCCGCGTCCCTATTATTTGTAGGTCATAAATTTTATTGCCAACAATTAAAGTGAGACGCTGCGACGCCACGCATCAAAGTGTGTCCAAACAAAAGCGTTCAATTGCACACCACCAACAACAACAATAATAACAACTACAACAAAAGCATACGAATTTATAGAGCTACCAATATTTGTTACTCCATTCAGCCGCGACATATTGCCGCTACCCGCCCGTCTCGCCTATGGGGTAAGCGTTGAGCTTAAGGGTTACACTGTCGCACGCACGTCCACCGCACATCCACTCAGCGTATGCATTCGTTTGCGTCCATAAATCACTTGTGAAATTAGACAATCACCGAAAATTGTCGAAAATTGCTATTTGCTTCGAGTGCTCCGCGTCTGGTTCTGCCGAGGCTAGGCGAAAACGGGGTTTACTTTTCCTATGTCTTTGCCATAAATAAATTGTGCAACCAGCTGAGTTCATGTCGTGGGGGTGTGCAACTGTTTGGTTTGTGTGTAAAGTGTGCGGCGTCGTGGAAAAAGGTGAAATTAAATTTCACATTAAGTGTTTCAATTTGAATGAAAATATTTTGACAACTTTTTAAAATATTAACTGTCGCAATGAGTGCTGAGTGCGCTCTAAATAAATGATTATTGCGAGCAACGTCCGCTCAAAAGGATGTGGGGTTGCAAGCAGCATAGAAGAAGATACAATAGAAGATGACTTCAGTGCTACTGAATTCGATAGGCAGGGTTGGAGAGTAGTTGACAGAGTCGATAGAAGGTTTTGGACAATATTCAGAAGTTAGGTATGCATTTACATAGCTCCTAAACGGGTAGGAATGTCTAGAGTTAGTCGATCCACTGACATATTACAAGTTGACATATTACAAGTTGTCAGTGGATCGACTAACTCTGGACATTCCTACCAGATTAGGAGCATGCCTATCTAACTTCTGAAAATTGTTCAGAAAATTCTAACGACTTTTCCAACTACTCTCCAACCCTACGTAACGAGTTCGGTAGCTTTGAAGTTCTCTTCTATTTTGTCTTCCTCTATCATGCCTTCCACCACATATTATCCATATTATCGACACAGAAAGAGTGCTTACGACTCGAAAACGTTAATAATTCTTTGTAATATCTTAGAAATAAAGCTTATCGGCTTGATGAAAATTCGCCCCACTCGAATTCGACAGTCCAAATAAGAGCTTGCGTAGTAAATAGTTGTGTATAAATTCGGTCTGATTACCTTACAAGATTTTAAGAAGTCTTTCAGGCGGCTGTCAAACGCTTTTGGAACTGTAAATTCGGTCCGAATTCGTTACCAGAATTCAAGGAGCCCTTCGCTAAGCTTTTAACCGCTTTGAAATTATAAATTTGGTCCGAACTCGCTACCAAAACACATGGAGACTTTCAGGAGATTGTCAAACTCCAGTAGAAATGTTAAGGCAAAAAACTAAAGTGAATAAGTGAAGCCTTTCTATTCCAAATGATATCTCAGGAAATAGCATAATGACAAGATCTTTAGAAACTCATCGAAACTCTACACAATATTGGTGAGATCCATTAATATAGAGATCGAGCTCGACAAGCCCAATTGACAAAAGTAATTTCAGCTTGCAAGAGGTTAAGGAAGCCGTACTTTTTGAAAGTCAAATAGAGCCCTAAAAAAATCGGCTAACCAGAAACCTCAGCTTGTTGAGTTTTAAAGAGACGAAAAAGCAGTCAAAGTTGCATGAAAGCGAGACGACCTTTGAGCGTAGAAATGGATATTATCACAAACAAATCTCAGCCAGGAACTGCTATATAGGAACCTGCATTTTCGTCTCATATATATGAGACCTGAAAGAAATTAGAACATCTTATAACCGGTATATGCGAAACTGACCCCAGTAAGCCTTAAAGTCGAGAAGTCACTTAGATAAAAAACGTTCTTACGTGACTTTCTCTAAGAGACGTCGACGGTAAACACCAAATGTGACTAAAGAGCATAAAGCAAGGAATTCGCCAGTGAAGCTCAAATCGCTACTGTCGAGAATGCATTAAAGCGTTAATTCAAAAACTTAGGGTGCCCGCAGAGTGGACGTTTAAAGCCGAGCCGAGCGGAAATTCACGTGTTGTGTAAATGGGAAAATGCGCTCGGCTCGGCTTTAAGCGTCCACTCTGCGGGCACCCTTAAAAGCTCGAGCTAAGCTTTCCTATAATCAGGCATCCGCGATGTTATTTATGGCATACTCCAGACTCAAAGCCATACATTACCTATGATAGAACGCTCAGCCATACGAGAAATACGAGTAGCTTTAGAAATGGATTAACGTGGACCATAGAGTAAGACCAGAGCTTCACGTACTTAAATAGTCTAATATGTGGAATATTGAAGAAGATTCGGAGATACGCTCGCAACCGTCGTTATACCTATTCGTAAAAGCAAAAGTTTCTCAAAAAAATGTCAATTATAAATAGGAGAAGCGCTCCCACTGAGCTCCTTACGTCACCAATTAGAAAGCTGTCTCATTAAACCTAAAACTCGTACTAAGTAGCCACCGCCAAAACCCACACTTTTTTTTTGTCATTTATACACCACTTGACGTTGGGAATTCGTGTTGCACCTTTTGCCCAGTCAAGGTGGCGCTACAGAGGTGACAATGCAATGGCTTGCTGTGCCAGTACCACTTGCCCTCGTACAACAGAGGAATTAATTAACAGCGATTGTGAATGCCAGATACGTAATCAACCAGTTAAGCAGGCCAAACAGCCAACTAATAAAGCAAATAATCAGGCAAAGAGCCAGTTAACCAGGCAGTTTAACTGCGGCCAACCGGTGTGGCGAGGACAGATGTTGTTGTGGCAAAAGCCAAGTAAACGCTTGCCGAAAGCAGTGCCCGAAAATGCCGAACAAGCCAATAAACAAATCGTTGAAGCAAATAAATGCCGACTATAAATAAATGTGGCGCATTGAACAAATGTCACACAGCATGACTTGAAAGAACCCTTGCGGCCGTAGGCCAAAAAAGCAGGAAAGACACAAGCAAACCGGCGGCGGAACGGATGGACGGACGGCTAGATGGTGGAGAACAGAGACTTGTAGTGATGGCAAGTCGGCTTAGCGCGGCGCTGGTTGCTTGGCGAGAATAGCAGCCGGCATATGACGGCAACCGCGGAGGCAAATGCCTCCTGTGCGCGCGCCTGTGCGCAATAATGATGCGATTATCCGAGAAATTAACATCAGATAAGCGCGCCCAACGATGCGATCGACAAGACTGATAAACGGCGAGCACCACTGCACAACAAAATAGCGCTAACAATAACTGCAACAACAACAGCGGCGATGCGACCAAGCACATGATCCGTTGCTCAATGTGATCAAAAGCGCCTGAAACGCCGCAAACGCAATGTTTGGCAGCCGCGGCTGTCAACGCGCTCAACGCTGAGCATGCAACATTGCGTCGCGCCAACGATCAGCAACCGATCAACCGAATGTGCGACGCGACAGCATACGAGCAGAAAAAAAACCAAGTCACACAATACCATAAATAAAAGGACGCGGTGTAGAAAGGGTTCAACGCAACGCAAGCAAACGTAACAACAATTCAGCCACCAGCCCAGTCAAGCAAGCCACACGGTCTCATAGCATTTTTCAGCAGCCAGCCAGCCAGCCAGCCAACCAACAAACCAATCGCACAGCCAAAAATATCAGTCGCAACGTCCGAAAAATTCAGTCAGCCGCCTGTCTTGTCGTGTTTTGTCTGCGCGCAGCCACAAAATGCCAATTAAAGGCGCCGCCGCCAACAACAAGACCAACAACATGAACGTACGAAACGGCCAATACCACTGCAATGAGACGGCGCTTGAAGGAAGTGCCGTGTGTTGGTTTTTGTTGGTAGCATTTGCTTGTGTTGACGTTTGTTGCTGCGCTGGGTTTAACTTAGTCGCAGCTTTGGTTTGCTTTACTTTGCTTCGATTTGGTTTTTGCCACAACGAATGATCCATTGCGACTGCCACTGTTGATTGTGTGGTGCGCATGCGCGCCAACCAGCCGTCACGATGCGCCAATTGCCGCGCCATCGATCAAAAACTTTTCAAGCACGGCAATAGTTGGTGGAGTCGCGCCGGGTCGAGCGGCAGCACAGCCGTTGTTGGTGTTGTGTATGTTGAGTTTGGTACATGAAAGTCTCAAAAAGATGATCAGCGTTGAGATTTTTTCTTTCATTGCTTGGTTTGGTGGCGCCAGTAGATTGGTTGGTCGGGCCTCCTCTTCGATTGCCGATTTGCAGGAGCTCGCAAGCTTGTTTACTAATTGAAGTGGGGTCTGTTTTTTGGACTATGCCATTGCCTCACACCAGGTTGATGTATGAGTGCTAACTTTTATTTGTAACGCAGCTGAGGAAGGAAGTAATGAAGTGGTATAGCTTCTAGGCTCGGAGTACAAACTCGTCTGATCACCCGAAACTCAAGTCCTTGGTTAAAAAGTCAAGTTTAAATGCTATACTGAAACTCACCAGAAAGAGCCGAAAGGTTGGACCGAAATCAGGTGTAGTGACACGGATCGCACATCGATTATTGAACGCATTCCATCCGCAAGCGGATATTTTCGAAGTTTACTCTCAGAACAGAGTCTTTATAAACTACTTTTGATCTGGCAGAAGCCTGGAACTGCTATTTCGTACTGAAATTAGGCTATTTGAAGAAGAATGCAGACTGAGACCTGACACAAAGACTCCGAAAATATTGTGAGATATTAAGGAGTAGCTCTGTGGATCTGCTAAACTGAACCAAAGTCCAAGCTTGTTGACCTGACGCCACCCTGAAACTAACATCCTTTCCGTAAGACACTTGGACCAAAGTATAATACCAAACAGAAGCCTAGAATTGCCATTAAATACCGGAATTCGGCTGTTCGAGCGACAATCCTACAGACTTGCCGCACAAAGAAATGAGACAAAGACTCCTAGACTATTACCTGACAGAAGTTAGAGGATTTGGGGAAGAGCGCTATGGATTTGCTTAACAAAGTTTAAGACTATTGATCAGACAGATCCCTGAAAGTGCTTAGTTACAGTACTTCAGAAAAGACCACGTGGATCTGCTGAATAAAAGCTGGGATAAAAGTTCAAAACCTGACAGCAGCATTCTGTACCGAGATACAACTGTTTGAAGAACAATTCTCCAAACTTGTTGAACAAAGAAATAAGATAAAGACTGTTAGACTACTGCCCGACAGAAGTTATTGGATTTGAGGAAGAGCTCTTGGGATCTGCTAAACACAGCCAAAGTCCAAGACACTACACCTAACTCGTAACACCCAGTCCTGTTCCTACAACAGTCGGGTCTACGTAACGAGAATGGGCCGGATTTTTTATCCGGTCAAACACTGTCAATTCGGCAGTATTCTGCCTCCACAACAACAACAACCCTTCATTTTTCAGTACCCTAGAAGTTCCGTTACAGTCCGGTTACAGTACTTTTACTTGAGAAAGCCACGTTGTCTGTTGAATAGAAGCTTGGGGGCTTAGGTGTCAAAAAATCAATTTTTTTTATTTCTTTTTTTAAATTTTTTTTTTTTTTTTTTTTAATTTTTTTTTTTTTTTGACACCTAAGCTCACTTTTCGTAGACCAGGTCACATATAACTAACATTCGGCCTCAGTTTAGAGTTAGGAATTTTTTGAAAACTTTTGTGCATCTTCTAAGCTGAGCAGAAAGTTGAAGACTGTTGACCCGACACATCCGACAAAGTTAAGGTCTTGAGCAGGAGCTTATTGTAAAGACTAAATCCAAGACCATCTATTCTGCCCTAGAGTTAGAGAGTTTGAAAAAGAGTTATATGAATCGTTTAGACAAAGACAGGACCGCTGTCCTAATGTCTCCGTCATAAAGATAACGGTTTGGGAAAGAGCTCTATATATCGGCTAAACAAAAATTTCGAGCAACGGTTCAATACCAATGGCCTACCAGAACTAATAACGTACATTCCGCATCAGCTTGAAATATTTGAGGAAGAACTTAGTGAAATTGTGGAACAAACCTGAGCCAAAGACCAATATTTTTGACCCGAAATTAGTCCGATCCTTTCATACATTCCAAGCGTATGACCAAAAGAGACATCCTGACAAAATTCTCTCAAGAGTTAGTTTGTCGGAGCTTCCATGCTCAAGTTCAAATATTTCCGAAAAATATGATGATTTGTAAAATGAAATGAATGAATTTTGTAAATGAAAGCGTATACAAAGGTTGTTAGAATTAACAGCTGAGGTCAAATGCAACTCACTCTTCCCTTATATTAAGCTTGTCATTGTCAATGGAACAGAGTCGTTGGTTATTGTCAGCATTGACAAGAATCACCACAAAAACAATGCCAAACTTCTGATTCGCACTGACATCTTTACAATCGCCGTTGAGTAGCTCAAAAGATCGCCATAAGCTATACACTCCAGCACACATACGCACATGCCGAGCAAACAAGGAGCTGTGGCGCCGAACGTGTTGTCAGCATTGCTGACGCTTAAATGCACGGCATCACTCACCGCCCGACCCGGCCGCAATCTACATACGCCAAAACGCTTTTGTTTGTCTGCTCTTTTTCGTGATTGATTTTTTTTTTTGTTGCACTCTTCTCAGCGAAACCCTCTTTTTGCCGCGCTTTTATTGTGTGCGCTTTTTCGGTGGGTCATCAAACAATGCCGCCCTGCGCCAAGCGGCGCCTGTGCGCATGCGCGCCAACAAAGCCGCGCCAACAGGCGCCACCGACACTGCAGCTTGTATGCTAGCGCCACATTTCGGACAGTCCCCTACAGCTGCCGCTTGACCCCCTTACGCGGTAGTGATGAATTGCGCGCAGACTGAATGCACAAATCGATTAGGTCCGCTCGTCTCAGACTCATCCTTTTGGTACAATGCAATCGACTAGTTGGCGTTGGGGAATATTGTTGCAAGCAGGACGCATGCAGTGTGCTGTATAGACGATGGCGCGATTGCGACAAACGTAGAACGAAGAACGACGAAATTGTGTTAACAAGATGGAAGTGGAGCAACCTGGCGCGCCGGTGGCACTTTTGCCGCATTGTTTATGGCGCTTGGCGTTCTTGCGCCATACACATTCTTCCGGCCGACGTTGTTGCTGCTATTGTTGTTGCGTTTGCCGGCATACACCAATGGCGCCATGGCGCGTTTGCTTGTGCTGCAAACGACTGCCAAAATTGCGGTGGCATGGAAATATTTCACAATGGCGCGCCGACGTAGCTGAATTTTTGGATCGTGTTTCCTTTTTTTCATATGCAGACACACGTCTTCGGGTGGTGTGTGATGGTTAACCTTTACAATATGTTAAGTACTGATCTCGAGGATCTTCAGGTACTTACTCGTATCTATTGGTCTTTAAGTTAGACTTCAAGAAATTAGAAAGAGCTGTTCTGATACTCAATATCTAACTAAGCCACGAGATTGTCTGAGGCCACAGGCTTGTACTCCTAAAAGTTTTCCTATAGAGTATTGAGGTCCGAAGGTCCATAGGCTACAGTTAAATGTTCGATAATCTGATTATGAGACTGGGAGATGATGAAACGCGTCGAAAGATAAGGGAATTTTCTTCAGTACAGTTATTATAGAACAAAGGTTAACAGAAATCTTATTAACCTGAGTTCTTGATAATTTCCTGTTTATGTTGTAAATTGCGGCCTTTTTCATAATAGAACTTCCATGGTCTTGGAAGGGCCTTGACGTGAGTGAAGTCGTTTTCTAGAATGGCGTAACGGAGTATAAGCTTTGGCGAATTCTGCCAAGCTTGCCTTCGCTATAAATTGATCATAAATCAGTATCCTTTCAAACTATATGAGATTGAGTCAGGATCTTGATGCTATGAGAGCTTACGGCAAAACTTTTTGACCTCAAAACCGTTATTCTGTTTTTGCCATATTGATTAAGAATAACGAGAGGAGAGGTTTTTACATACAAGTAAGGCTTTTTTAAATAATTTCCTCCAATTGAAGAGTTAAAGAGCTTTCCATAAAGCTTTTGGGGTTTTCAACACTTTTGGATTCAACTTTTAGACTTTGAATCCAGCCCATAGGTTAGAAGTTTTAGTGCAAGCAGAGCAAGCAAACTTCAGCGAGTCTTCATCGCTGTTTTAGTTCAAACATCTGATGATAAGAGCTAGAAAGCTTTCGATAGAGCTTTTTCGACAACAGAACTGAATGGATTGTTTAGAAGATTAAGTGCCAGTGGCAAGAAAAGGAATGTGTGAAACACCTTTACTATGTACGCTTTATCCTAAGAAATATAATGTGAAGACAAGACCCAGAAAGCTTTCAATAAAGCTTTTTTGACACCATTGTCGAATTGTCTATTTGAATGTGACGCAATCTTTTTTGTATGTCTTCATTCTAAGAAATCTAAAGGCGAGCGCTAAGCAGCTATCAACAGAGCTTTTTTTCAAGCTTCAGAGCTTGGCCATTCTAAGAATTTTAAAGGCAAGGACTCAGCAGCTATGAACAGAGCTTTTTCGGGGCTTCAGAGCTTGAGCTCTAACAGCAAAAAGTAAGTGTAGACTTATCTATATTTTCTTCGTAAAAAGTCGCAGCAAAGACACATGCTTTTAGTTTACATCACTAGAGAAGTCAGTAACAATAGTTGATATAAAGAGTTGCTAGAACTGGATCTGTCACGAATTATCTTTAGTGTTTAAAAATGAGCGTTAATTACATTTTTTTTTTTCTTCTTCAAAATCTCACTTTTTCTATATAAGGATTCGTATAAACAAGCTCTCTTACTCTGCTCAGCTCTCTACCTCCATCGAGCGCTTGAATGATCCTCAACGCCAACCGGAAGCCCGGCTCAGTGATCAACTCAACTCAAGTGGGCAACAAATTGAATTTGCAAATCCTTCAACCCACTTACTGCAGATGCCAATCAGCGGCTGTGGCGACGGCATTTTCAAGCCGGTATTCTTGCTCCTTATGCCGACGGCTAACTCAAGTACCGTGGAGTTCAGCTTATATGCTTGAAATCGAGAGCGGATTTCGTTTGCTTGTGCGCTACAGCTTATTTGGTTTTAATTTCAAATGTTTATATGGCTCTATTACTTGTTTGAGTATTATCCTTGCTTAGTTTTTATTGTAGCTACTTAGTTGTTGTGCATTGTTGTTGCCATTGTTCGGCGCATCCTCTTGCCTTAGCGGTGCATTGTCCTTTCAGCGCAGGTAAATAACTGTCTATATATGTTTAGGCATGCCGACAAGCATTTGTTGCTTCAGCCGCTCTTACAAGCAACAACAATAACAATGAGGGTATAAATATAGACAAGTAAAAAAAAAGTAGGATAATCACTTTTGCCACAATTATAGGATTAGTTTATAGACCAATAATTTTGAAAGCGCTACCGGGTACGCAAGCAAACGCTCACAAAAACACGCTGCGATTTATGATTATAATAGTTTCTTTTCATTATGCTTATTCTCATCCTGTTTCCATGTCTTTCTTATACAAATACACTATTACTTGCAACACTAAACAACTTAATTGGTTTGGTTACAAAAGCCAAAAATGCGCATAGACTCACAAGTATTTAGATTGAGATGAGCGCGCAAGACAAAGCGCGACGTTGAAGCGGATAAATGCCAATTGCTGGCGTGGAAGTACTTAAGTGCCCGAAAGGATGTGTACATACTTGTTTAGATGCTAGCAAATTGCCATGCAAATGTAGATAACAGACATATATATAGTGCCTGGGTGGAGTATAGGACCTCAGATCTATAAATGTATAAAAGATGATCTCTACTTTTTAAAGAAAAATCACAGAAACTTCTAATTTAATGGGGAATGTTTATTATCCTTCGAAGTAACATTCTTTGGCATTTATTTTTTGATGGTTATCTCCTTTAAATGTTGACCACGGCTACGTCTCAGATGGTCCAACCGTTGAGTTCAATTTTCGATGATTCTTTCGAACATTTCGACTGGTGACTGGCGAATCTCACGCGGAGCAAATTATCCAAGACCTGAATTGAAGCGGATTTTTTTTTTTTTTTTGCGGGTGAGGGGGTGGAAAATGCCTTCCGCATCATCGGCGCTGTCGTCACAGCAGCGGTACGTGCCACTTGCAGGTCACTAAAAACCCCCCCTCTAAGGAATCGTCGCCCACCCTTGGACCGCTTTTGCATTACTTCAAGGTAGAAGCGGAATTGGCCGTATAGACTTTAGACTAAACATATCCTCAAAGGGAAAAGTCTAACAGTGTGATATCAGATGATCTTGGTGGCCAAACGACTGGCCCAAAATGTAAAATTATCTGCTCACCGCAGTGTACTCTCAATTAATCCATTGATTAATGCGAAGTGTGCGAAAATTTGGCTCGAAAACGTCGGATCCTCTCGGAACTTATCAAGAGCCTATCGCTTGGGAAGGTCGAGCGGCTTCAATTCTTACACAAGCTGTATTTTGTGTATTTTCAATTTGAGTTCTCGAAATAAAATGCGTCAAGTCGCTTCATACCGCAGTCCGAGTTGCTGCGAACGGCGCCGAATCGACTCTCCACGGTCTTCGTGTACACTCTCCGCTACGACTGCTTTATTTTCTTCACTGCGTGCTGGACATGGTCTACTTGGTCAAGGATTATCCAATAATGCATGATAGGTGTCAAGGTAGATAATGGTGTTGCGAGTAGTACGCTCAGTAGGTCGTTTATGTTGACATTGAGAAGAGTGAAGCGTGCGAAACACATTCTTTACAGAATGAATAAAGTGGAACTAGACGGAATGTGTACAAGTCGCGACTCATAAGAAAGACTAATTCGGGATTTCGCTTCCACGATTCTACAGACGATCTTAAGTTTTCGTGTAAGCAATAAAAAAAATATCTTAAAAATTCTAAGTCTCAACGACATCGCCAGAGCTTACTCTCAAAATGAGAAACTAACGGCGGGATTTTACTCCGTCAACTGAACCGTAACCTTTCAGACAACGTCAGCATTAAGCTATTAGACTATACTGACTCCAGACTGGAACTATGCGAAATACATAAATATTTCTTCCATTCAGAGAAAACAGAAGCTCATTCGGTTCTTGGTTTCCCAGATTGGAGCTAGAAGCTAGACGATATGCACATTCCGTTCCTTCAAGGAAGAAAAGCTATTTCGGATCTTGGATTACGCAAGCATGTAGTCTATCATAACTTGTAGGGGGAGTCGAAGAGAATGTGTTTTAGAGGCCAGGCATTGACTTCAGCTAAGTTTTCGACCCGAACTGGTAGGGGAGTCGAAGAGAATTAGTTGAAGAGTATAGTCAAGGAGAAAATTGGCTTCAGCTAATCTTCCAGGCACTGGCTTCGACCCGAACTGGTAGCGGAGTCGAAGAGAATTAGTTGAAGAGTACAGTCAAGGAGAAAATTGGCTTCAGCTGATCTTCCAGGCACTGGCTTCGACCCGAACTGGTAGAGTAGTCGAAGAGAATTGGTTGAAGAGTACAGTCAAGGAGAAAATTGGCTTCAGCTAGTCTTCCAGGTACTGGCTTCGACCCGAACTGGTAGGAGAGTCGAAGAGAATCGGCTGAAGAGTACAGTCAAAGAGAAAATTGGCTTCAACTAAGATTTCGACCCAAATTGGCGTCCAGTCAGAAAAAGAATTGGCTTCAGCTAAGGTTTCGAACTTACTTACGAAATGACAGATAATATCTTGACGTTGTGGACTCGATCGAAACAGCTTAAATGAGTTTCCAATCGGAACTGGAGTACAGACAGAGAAAGAATTGGCTGCATCTGGGTTTCGAACCGGAACTTACTTACGAAAGAACTGGCGAGATGTCTTGACATGGCGGACTCTGTCGAAACAGCTTAAAAGAAGTTTTGTCTCAAACTGTTGGAATGCCATATTCTACAGAACAGTAGTAGATCTTAAAACCACGTTCTCCAGAGTAGTATCAGTCCGCGTGTAAGCACAGCTCGATTTCTCAAGGAAAAAAAGTAGCTAATTCGGGTCTTTGTCATAACTTCTAGTGCGGGCGGAAAGGATATGGCTGAAAAGTTCAGTTAGGCATGCAATTGGCTTCAAAAGGTACTACGAACCACAGCTTACTTTCAAAAATGAAGAATTGACAGAATAGCTTAAGACTGAGGGCTCAATGGAAGATGCTTGGATTAAGTTCGATTTTCCGAAGTCTTCGTCAAAGCAAAAGAAATCGCTCATTGATTGAAATCTACTAAAAAAAACTGCATGCTATTTTCCACGGAGACAAAAAGGACAATTTCTTTTCACAAACTTACCGTTGTGCCATTCCTGGCAACAACAAATCGAGCAGAGACAATGGCGGTGAGCATGTGAGCGCAGTAAATTAGGCAAAGAAATGTAGCTCAAGCCACTAATTCGCTCCGAATTCGAACCGTTGATGAAATTGATCAAAAAAAGTCGCATGCGAGAAAAAAGTATATATTCACAACAAAGCAAATGAATGGCGAACCGTATACAATAACAATTTGCAACAAACATATGTGTCTTTGTAACTGCAAATATGTATAAGAAACAGGCAATGAAGGCAAACGGACAAAATGCTTGAACAATTCCGACAGCCAAAGGATACAAATTAAGGATATCATCATCATCATCATTAGGCCAAAGCAAAGTGAGGGCGCTCTATACAAATAGTATGCAGGTCAAGCGACACAACGTTGCCGGATGAGCGAAAAACAATGTAAACAGCAGCAAGAAACGAATAATTGTGAGGAACTCAAACAAAAACAAAAAAAAAATAGCAAAACTAGATAAGCATAAAAATAAGAAAGAAGCACGAAAAAAGTGGAAAAAATGCAGGTTTTTGGTAAACAAAATAGTTCTGCACAAAACTATGGGAAATAGAGGACAACAGCAAACAATCGCGTTGAACAAACGAGCGCAGCACACCAAAGACTCAGCGCGCAGTGAGCACATGCCGTACAAATAAAAGGATGTTGCAAGTTAGTCTAGTAGAAAGTGCTTAGAATGATTGCTCAGTAGCGTAGTGTTCGAAAGAAATGTTCATGCTTGAATTGTCTTTAGCCCATTTGGCAACGCTCTCACACTCCGTACTCGCAGGACACTTGACGAACTGTTTGCACACAATTAACGGTGCATACGAATGTGAAGACGCTGCAGGGCACACGAGCTCATGAGCGCAAATAGCCGCCAAGCCATGGCTTGTTGTTGGAAGATATACAAAATATTGCAACAAAAGATAGGTTGGCAGCTGAGACAGCGTATAGCTGAAAATTACGAAAGAGTTCGTTCGGCGAAGAACAAAATATTGAAGAAATCATTCAATACCTCAATAAGTTTGATGAAGCAGTTATGCTTAACTGCGAGCCAAGCTCAACTGCGTAGAACTTACAAAAAAATATTCGGATATGTTGATTGGAGGTAACGTCTCCCTAAAGTTCTGATACGAAAGCGTAGTTATAAGGCTGTTCTACTTACCCGAGTGCTTTGACTACATTACTATTACCCAACAGACTTCGATTATAACCAAAGTATTTGGATTCTAATTCCAACAAAAGAAATTTCTACAAGAGACTTTATTCCTCGGCAGATCTTCGAACTTATATTTGAAATCTGTCACTTGTTCGGATATCGTCTACAACCTCGTCTAGACCTCTTAAAGTAAATTTCTACGAGAGACTTTATTCCTCGGCAGATCTTCGAATTTATATTTGATATCTATGATCGGATATCCTCTACAACAAGTTAGATCTCTTAAACTAAATTTCTACGAGAGACTTCATTCCTCGGCAAATCTTCGAACTTATATTTGAAATCTGTGATCGGATATCTTCTACAACAAGTTAGACCACTTAAAGTTGGAGGGTTTAATTGCCTTGAACTTGGATTTTGCTCCAAAAACTTGGACTTCCGACGAAATAAATATCTTTAAGAATCTTTATCCCTCCGTAGGCAAAGACAAACCTTCGAGCCGTTTTCACGACAGTCGGGTCCATGTAACCGGAATGGATTTTCTTCCGGTCAAGGCAGAATTCTGTTAAAGTTGGAGAATATAATTTGTGCATGTAATTTTAACGACTTTCAGAAACTCTTTCGTAAATTCAATGACGAGATCATAATAAACGGCTTCTTAGTAACGCATCTAGTTCTGTCGGTTTTCGCAAAGACTACAGAGCGCTTTAGTACGAGACAAAGTTAAAGACAAGGAGTCACTAACGGCCGGGTACCTTCATTTAACTTATGTTTAGCCGAACTGTATCCGTATTCGATAAATAGGCGTGCGCTTCCGAGTCTTGATTCAAGCGAAATCACCACGGCAACAAAGCAGCCTAGGAATCTGGTGAAGAATCTTTCCCGTTAACTACTAAACTAAATTGCTTAATGGAATAAGGACCTCTGTGGATACAGAAGACTGCACGATAATATCTTTATTTTAGTGGTGAGGAAGAATATCGCTTGGGATCCAATGATGAACTAATTATTTACCACCACAGCAACCAAGCAGCCTAGGAATCTGATGAAGAATCTTTCTTGTTAACTACTACTACTTTGAACAAAATTGGTTAACGGAATAAAGACCAGAAGGATGTCTTCCATGGATTTTGGCTTCAGCAGTGAGGATGAATATTTACCACCACGGCAACAAAGCAACCTAGGAATCTAGTAAAAAACCTTTCCCTTTCTTCTTCTTCTTCTTTACTGGCGTAGACACCGCCTACGCGATTATAGCCGAGTCAACAACAGCGCGCCAGTCGTTTCTTCTCTTCGCTACGTGGCGCCAAATGGGTATTCCAAGCAAAGCCAGGTCCTTCTCCACCTGGTCCTTCCAACGGAGTGGAGGTCTTCCTCTTCCTCTGCTTCCCACGGCGGGTACTACGTCGAATACTTTCAGAGCTGGAGTGTTTTCATCCATCCGGACAACATGACCCAGCCGGCGTAGCCGCTGTCTTTCAATTCGCTGAACTATGTCAATGTCGTCGTATATCTCGTACAGCTCATCGTTCCATCGATTGCGATATTCGCCGTGGCCAACGCGCAAAGGACCATAAATCTTTCGCATAACTTTTCTCTCGAAAACTCGCAACGTCGACTCATTGGTTAACGATATAAGAACTTAGATCCAGAAGTTTGGACGATAAGATCTTCCACTAAGACGGTTTTTGGACTTTAAGCGAATATCGCTTGGAAACTAATGATGGCCGATTTTTATATCGGCGGAACTTGAAAAATGTTCGCAGCGATTTCTTACGAATCGATTACAAGAATTTGGGGGAATAGATTTCTTTCTCTGGTTTAGCTGGATTTGGAACAGAGATGATCGATATTGCTTGGTATTCCGAATGCATTCGATTCCAGCTTACGAAGCAAAGAACTGAGCGTCAAACTTTCAAGAACTCAGCTGGAATCGCCACCAAGTACATATGTATATCGTGAATAAGAGGAAGAAGTATAAGAAGAGCTATTAACTTGGCCTGGAACTGCTGTTTCAACGGCCGGATGTGAAGTCTTTTAAAAAGACGGCTAAGTGGATACATCATACGTGATTTTATCTAGGAGGGTACTATAAGCCAAAAGCTGCCTCCGAAGCGGGTTGGATTGGTTGGATTTCATAATTTATTGATGAATGTAATACTGAGGGTTCGGCTGAGGGTTTGCCTGTTTAGCTGTGATCGCTACTAAATAGATTGCCTTCCTTGTTGGTCCCATCGAAACCGGTTAATGTGAATTAATTACGAGGGACTGTCACGATTCTATTAATATTTTGAGAAATAGAAACTTAAAGTTTAAAGACTGCCCTAAATGGTCATTCCGGGTGTCAGAAAAAAATCAAGTTGGTCGGTAGAGTTATCCTTCTTCCAAGTCGAGTCCAGGTATCCTTCTTCTGTATTGGCATAAACTCCGCATTCCCGGTTATAGCCGACTTTACAACAGCGCTCCAGTCGTTCTTTCTTTTTACTGTTTGGCGCCACGTGAAGATTTCAAGTGTAGTCCTTCTCCACCGGAGTGGAGGTCTTCTTCTTTCTCTGTTTCTCCCGTCGGGTACTGCGTGGAATGCTCTCAGAGCTGGAGGGTTTCATCCATTCGGACTACATTACATACATATGGTTCAAGCAGCTCACGACTTCCGGACCTCGACCAAGTATCTTCTGGGTAACCAAAAAACACCCTTTCGAAGGCGAGCTAAAGTGAGAAGTTGCAACATGCCTTCCCACGGTTCTGCACTGTGTTTGAGACCCGCCACGTGAAAAAAAGAAAACAGCCTCGAATCCAGGTATTACTAGAGGCTCTAACCACGTGACCACGTCTGTATGTGTATGCTAATTGCCTCACTGGAAAATTGTCGGGCTGAAACATCGCCGAGTGTGAGGACACCTGCACCAACTCGCAAAGTTTCAGCTTCCGACCGCGACCACAAACAAATACAGGGTAGACCATTTAAAGTTGACCCATTTGTTTGTTTGCCAAAATTAAGGCGTCGCGGATAATCAGCTGGGTTTAGTTTTTGTGCCATTTGAATTTTATATGGAAACATCTTCAAATCTTTATGAATTATGCGTCGGAGAGTGGTGCGAGAGATGTCTAATTCCTGAAAGCGGCGATAACTCGATGTCGATGGAGTCTCCTCAATACTGGCTCGTACAGCTTCGATATTTTCATCAGAACGTCTTGTGCGTTGTCTGGATGCATGACTGGCATTACTGAGATTACCGGTGTTCACAAATTTTGCGTATAAAGACTTAATTGTGTTCTTAACTGGAGCACTTTTCACTTTATTTTTTTTGCGAAACGCACGTTGAGTTAACACAATTGAAAAGTTATTTTGAATATAAAGCTGAACAATTTCAGCGCGTTCTTTTGGAGTGTACTGTTCCATGGTATAAATTGTCTTCGAATGACGCTTCTAACGCGGTATGACATTAGCCGATTTGTCAGCGCTGTTAAAAGTTACAGCGTTGCCAGATGGGTCAACTTTAAATGGCCTACCCTGTAGTAACAACAACTAATGACCCATAACTGCAACTTTTTTTTAAGACAACACTTTGCTGCGGTGGTGTGACTTCGGACACGCACGAAACGCTTACAATGAAATATGAACAGATAAAGCGAATTTGGACAAATTTATTGTTGTTCTATCTATAACACTGCCACCAAAACAACAATAACAAGCAATGAGAAAAATTATGATAATAAAAATGAGAGAATAATAAATTTGGCAGCAATAAAGCTGGAGGAAGACATAGCATACATAGTAAGCAAGTGTTGGTGTAGGATATATTTCTATGTGTGTGTTTGTTTGTGGGTGTATGTGTTTGCTTGGAGGGTGACAGTTAGCGCCTGTGAGAGTTGGGCGCCGGCCAGTCTTCATAAAAATGCATGTCAACCATAAACCGTGTCCAAAGATAATCGCGCGCACGAGCACAACAACAACAAATAATATATATAAACATGCATACATACATACATACATATACACTAACGAACAAACGAAAGCGCCGCGTCTACTTACACATGTAACTAATAATCTGCTTGTGGCTAAGGACCTGCCAGGATAATGGCGAAATCTAAGTGCGCAGAGATTTTTGTTTTTGTTAGAAATTGCAACGTTAGCCGGCATGAAAAACAAATCAAATCAAAATGAAATACAATAAAATTGCTATTACAAATAAAATTGTAGCTCTTTTCGTTCCGCAGCGATTTAAAGCGTAGCAAACGCGAGCGCAATTGTCGCTGGGCGCAAGAAGCGAAGTATGTGTGGCAAGTGTGGTATGCAGCTGCCTGGTGTGGCTGGTGTTTGTGCAGCATTTTGTGGCACTTTGTGGGTGGCATGTAAATATTTAATTTAGCCGCCGAGCGTAGCTAAACGGATTTGTAATGCACGCGTCGTCTTGGTTGGCGCTTCTGACTTCTTCTACTTTTCCTCTTGTCGGCCTGCAACACTTATTTCGTGCCACACAAAGTGGACAAATTAAATTGTTGCAAATTTGTTATGGTTAGGCAGATATTTGAGATATATGTGCAGGGCAATATTTATACACATGTGGAAAGAACAGTGAGCAAAAAGTCGTAAGACTTTTTAATATAAATTTCGAACGAAATTCGTCATGACCACGATGTCATGAAACATAATATTATTGACGTCGAGTCTAGGATCTGTGCATACGACCTGAAAACAGACGAACAATCGGCCAAATATCATTCAAAAACAAGAAAAAACGGTAACTTCGGGTTGCACCGAAGCTAAATACCCTTCACAGGTGCATTTCTGTTTGTAACTATGTGTCCAGTTTGTATGGCAGCTATATGCTATAGTTAACCGATCTGAACAATTTCTTCGGAGATTACATTGTTGCCTTAGAAAATAATCTATACCAAATTTCGTGAATATATCTTGTCAAATGCGAAAGTTTTCCATATGAGAACTTAATTCCGATCGTTCATTTTGTATGGCAGCTATATGTTATAGTTAACCGATCTGAACAATTTCTTCGGAGATTACATTGTTGCCTTAGAAAATAATCTATACCAAATTTCGTGAATATATCTTGTCAAATGCGAAAGTTTTCCATATGAGAACTTAATTCCGATCGTTCATTTTGTATGGCAGCTATATGCTATAGTTAACCGATCTGAACAATTTTCTCGGATATTACATTGTTGCCTTAAAAAATAATATATACCAAATTTCGTGAATATATCTTGTCAAATGTGAAAGTTGTACATACAAGAACTTGGTTCCGATCGTTCATTTTGTATGGCAGCTATATGTTATAGTGGTCCGATATCGGCCGTTCCGACAAATGAGCAGCTTCTTGAAGAGAAAATGACGTTTGCAAAATTTCAAAAGGATATCTTAAAAACTGAGGGACTAGTTCGTATTTATACAGACAGACGGACAGACAGACGGACATGGCTAAATCGACTCAGCTCAACATACTGATCATTTATATATACACTTTATAGGGTCTCCGACGCTTCCTTCTGGGTGTTACAAACATCGTGACAAACTTAATATACCCTGTTCAGAGTATAATATGCCGAAGCCGAAAACCCACATCAAAGCAGCTCAAAAATCAAGCTTCTGTTGACAGTTTTCTGAGATTATCAAGGCGTGGTCCAATCCGTATTCTTTTCGACCAGCCAAACAGTCAACAAGGACTACCATTTGATGTTATGTTTCGTTTGCGCGAAGCTATTCGTTAAAAGAAGACGGAATTATGTTCCGACAACTTTTGTTTTTGCACGACGATAACGCACCGTGGCATATTGCATTGCTTCTTCTTGAGTTTTTCATCAAATTTTCAACCAATATCGTGCCGCAAACACCTTCTTCGTCTGATTTAGCTCCATGTGACTGCTGGCTACTCAGCAAACTCAAACGACTGCACGGAGAAACCGTTTGAATCAATTGAGGACAATAAAGGTTGACATTAATCAGAATCTGCTGGCTTGACTAAGTCACTTGCTAAGCAATAAGCAATCCATTTGCGATGAAGAAAGGTGATCCGAAGATGCATTATGTTCACGAATGAATCTTAATCGCCTACTCCGGCTCAAAGAAAGGAACCTTGAGGTAACCACCAGTACGGCGAAAACGGAAAGCTGTCTTCACAAGAAAACATTTCGAAATTCAAACTCACTTGTTTAAGCGGTAGAACATTATTCTCTCGAGCTCTGTCAAATTTCTTGAAGTTATCATAGATAAAGAACTAATTAAGAGAACACATTGAGAGCAGGGAGTTCAAAGATCGGCATCATTACGGTTATGGTATCATATACCACCCAGTTAATGATGAACTCGGTCTAAATTGGTAATACAACCGATAAAGCGAATGCATGAGGAAGTAGACACAACATTTTCATTCCCCAATCTAGAAGAAAGAACCATGGTGCTGTGATCGACAGCTTCAATGGCGAAATCTACTTATTCATCAACGGAATAAGGGGTGAAATAGGAACAGAAAGGGGTTTATTCTGTTCCCAAAAACAGAATGTAGCTTTAAACTACAAGATGATCAATCTTTTACGCCCAAATTGTGGGCGGAACAAAAGGTGCCAAGTGGGCTCCTGATCTAACCTGCTAGTCCATAAACCTTCTGCTAAAAAGCGCCCATACGAAGCCTTAGCTAGGCTACTCAGTAGGTAACTCATTTAACCTTATCTAAAAAGGCAGGTGATTTAGAACGCTCGGAGGCAACTGGAGACACAATTCACTTAAGCTGCTACAGGCCATTCAGCTTCTCCAAAGTTTCTTGCAAGCAATGGACCCTAGAGGAACACTTCAGGTCCTAGAACTCAAGCAATAGATTAGTTTTAATTGTGGACAGACCAAACAGCTTCTCCTTCTAAGAAAAAGGTAGCTTAGTATCATTTTAAGAGTCATCACATGGCACCAACTGTTAAAATCCCACCCTCAGAAATTGGGAAAAGTGGAGTCGGCGGACTCAAGGGATATGGGGCAGGTAGGATGGAAAAGAATCAGATGTTTTACTAACTCCACTGAGTTACTGTATAAGACTTAATTTGGTTAACTCCCGGGAATACAATAGATCTAATGATACCTAAGTGCGTTCACCTGCGGTTCTTAGGGAAAGTCACCTCACTAAAAACTTATTTAGTCTTTTTTGTGGGAAAAGCTTTGTCATGCCAAGGTCATTTAGATATCGTAGCCAGTACATTGTACACCTTTGACCTTATCTTCTTAGAATATACGAAGAAAACACACTAAAACCAAGGGCAGAGCCTTAAAATTATTAGACTGATGTACTTTATTAAGCATCGGAAGGATTAAAGGGTTCTTCAGGCCTACTGATACCTTTTAGAGAGTAGATTAGATTCAGCTCGACTAAGTTTGTTAACATCAATGACTTTCATTGGATATTTCTGGACATATGGATGTGGAGTCATATCTAGATCTTCGAATCTTTTCATTTTGGGTCTCAGGTGACTCCTTACATTACAGGAAAATCTGTTTTTTAGGGGAATTGTGGATGCTACATGGTATATTTATAAGTACGATGGTTGCGGTGGAGACTTTACGTATCTAAAGAGCTTAGCTGGAAGCTAGAAGCTTCCTGTTTCTTGCTCTACCAATCCGCGCTGTAGCTCGCCACATCAGATGGAAAACAACAGTTGCTTAAAAATTGTCAAACTTAGCTGAGTAAACTTTCCTTTAGCTGCCTTGCAACATTTAAGGACACTCAACCGGCCAATGGGAGCAAACTAACCATTAATTTCTTTAAGCAGCCATTCTTTCAGCTAACAAGCTTCGCCTACAAACTTGTTTCACTTTACGCTGCTGCAAGTTGCATATTTACAGACATGCCACAAATTGTTGCATTACCATACGACACCAATAAGTGCAGCCACATGCACATTTGCACAAAACACAACAACAACAAAAAAGGCAACACAACAAAGCCGTGGCAACCATTTGTAGGGCCAGCGGAAAGCCAATTGGTCAGTCTCAGACACCGTTGCTGCCACACCGCACGCCGCGCAACCACCGACAAGACATTAATGGCGTTGGAGGACGCAAGAAACGGTCGAGATAAAGCCATTCGCTGAAGCAGTCACAAAAATTGGCTTTGACACGTCGACTAGGGGTAAAGGGTTGCAGCGGGCGCACTCAGTTCGACTGTGGCTTGCGTTGTGGCGCGTAAGAAGTCACGTAAATCTGCAAAAATGCAACTAATAATCAACAATAAATCGTGCTGTGAATGTAGGCATACATATGTGGTGCAGCGCGGTAGATGTGCGTGTGGCATGTGTTGCATGCAACACGATGGCGACGGACCAGCCCAAACTGACCCGACCTGGTTTTTCACCGCACAAAGCCATACAAAATCAAAACGGCTGCATGGTGAGACGCTTATAGCGGCCAGCGCTGAGCGGACTGAGCTGGTTGACGCTATGTGGCAACAACAAAACACTTGCATGCTATGTGATATGCGAAAATTGCTCAGACGTAGTAACGATTGGTGTAACGCCCATTCATGCACGGCGCTTCGAAATCATGCCGAACTGGCTGGCAATTGGCTGAGTCCGGTTGTGCCAAGGAAGAAGCTCGGGAATAGTGATTAGCGGCCATTTTTAGAGCTTTCGCAGTTGTTGTTGTTTGTTTTATGTAGTTGGCGTGATTTAAATGAAGTAGAAGGTTACAAAAATACTGAGTTTTCTGCAAGGAATAACCAGCGTTACAAAAATAATTGTGCTGATTGCAGGTTGGGCGGTTGAGGAATGAGAATAGCTGCAAAAGTCCGTCAGTGTATTCTTAAATTGACTGATTCTTCCTATAGATACACTAATTGTAGTCATATACGAAAGTCAATGTCTAAATCCGAACTGCTTCCGAGCTTCGAAAGTTACCTTAAATCCGAAAAGCTTCTGAACGAACACCCGAGTTTGTAGCACTGAAGTCACCAAGGTAAAAACCTCCTTTAAGCTTATGAACGAGCACTTCGTTTTTCTACACGTCTGCTCCGTCTAATATGTTCACTTATTACAGACAAATCTCTCTAGATCTCATAGATAGCACATTCGCAAAACCTGCCGAAGATAGAGGAAAATAGAGAACACCAACCGAAACTTTTGCTGGGGTTGCGCGGAACAAATTTGTTCATTGAACACTATAATATCTATGATATCACTGCTTAATCTTTCAAGGCATTATAATCCGGTTGGGATTTAGCTGGAACGTGCCTCTTTATACGTCAGCGATATTTAAGCCGATTTTTCAAAGTCTATCTTAAACCTATGACGATGGGGGTTTCCGGTTTCTACAGTGGGACTGTCGTCTCCTTCGACCTTAAAATAGTGGTTTTAGAAAAATTTCTTTTCAGAAGCTCTGGCTCTTTAATTATCCATTTCTTTGATTCCTTTTAAGATATTCCTTTTTTTGCCTCGTTTTCCGGAAGTTCAGAATAATAGCAGAAGACGTACGCCACCTTACTTATATCGGACTAAATTTCCCCATTCCCGCGACAATCGGGTCTACGTAACCGGCCCGTCCCGGTTTTATCCGGCCAAGGACTGTCAACTCGACAGTTTACTGCCCCAATGACAACAACATCTGAGACTAAACCCATTCGGAATGTCTACAGTGAATTTGAGTTCGAAGCCTAAGAGAAGAACTTCCAATATACGCATATTTTTGTCAGCAAAGATCGTGTAATCTTCTATAAAGGAGACACTCGAATGTAAGTTCCACATATTTATCATGAAGGGATCGCTTTTTTTATGAATAAGGCACCATATTTCACAACGCCAATATCAAGCCTTTAATTAGGACAGAAAAACATGAAAGAGCCAAATAGGTAAGGATCAGAATTCAAAGTAAAGATCAGAAAGAAAGTAAAATTTTTCTGTGAATAGGATGTGTGGGATGACTGGGGTATACAACTTTATTATCTTTTTCTTCTTCTTCTGTCGTTCTTCCTTTTGGCAATTTGACGCCAATTGGAGATTTCAAGCGTATCCAGGTCCTTCTTCAGCTTTCCTTTCCAACGGAGTGAAGGTATTCCTCTTTCTCTGCTTCCCCCGGTTGGTACTGCGTCGAATACTCTCAGAGCTGGAGTGTTTTTATTCATTCGGACGACGTAACCTTACCAGTATAACCACCGTCGCTTAATTCGGTGAACTATGTCAATGTCCTCGTATATCTCGTACAGCTCATCGTTCCATCGGCTGCGGTAAACGCCGTTGTGAATGCGCAAATAATCATAAATATTCCGCAGGACCTTTCTCTCGAAAACTCGTAACGCCGACTCATCGGTCGGATGTTGACATCGTGCATGCCTCTGCAAAATGGGGGTCTCTCATCCGAGGCAGTTTTCTACCTTTCATTGAGGGTATTTTCTACGTGACGGAACCCAAACCTAGCGCACAAACCTGTGGAGGATGGTTTCGCCTTCTCACTTTAGCTCGTCTTCAAACGGATGTTTTTTTTGGTTACCCAGACGATACTTGGTCTATGACCGGAAGTCGTGAGCTGATTGAACCATGAACACAGTTCGACCTTAAAGATGAGTTCCGGTTGCAAAGCTAAACTTTCGGCATTCCTGATAATCAGGCTTGAAGCTCGGTATTCAACAAAAGCTTTCTTATATTGTTCCCTATTTATCCAGTCATTCACTACTTGCCTGCGGTCCACCTACTTATTAGACTCTCCTCCCACAGATTTTTTAGTTATTCCCCCTTCATCCACAGGCATTGTCACAAATCAACGCCAAGCCATTTGCATACACCACAACCACGCCTCCAAACTAATCCTCACACAATGCTTTTGGCAACAACAAAGTGTTCGCGCCGCTTGAGTTAATTGGCCTCCTTGACGATAACGGAAATTATCTGCCACACAATTTACATGAATTTTAATGAACTCCATGCAAATGTACTACATATTACACACAACAACAAAAGCAATGTTACTGGCAACAAAAGTAGCAACATTATTGCGTTCAATAGCCGAATGCGCCACAGCAGCCGCGACAGCTGCGTCAGCAGCCATAAAACGATTGAAGTTGCAATCGGCAATCGATTGCTACGTTGGTGGCAATATTGGGGTATTAAAAAAACCAGAGCGCTTTATGGACCAACCAACACACTGCTGTACCACCTTCAGCTCATCCTGCCGCCCGGAGACCTGCTGCGCGCCACAACCAATTGATGTGGCATCAAAGCGCGCGATTTTTGCCGACAAAAGCATCATTGCCGCGATAGCTAAACATTTATGAGCGCATAAAATCGAGAACGACTTTGTGTGAAGTGGCAATAAATAAAAGAGTAACAACCAGTCAGTGTGCGAACTGGAAACGGAAGGCTAACGGCTTCATGGTGGCGCTATGCGCAAGAGTGCGAGCTGCGGTGAAGTGCAATTTGAATTCGGGGGTGTTGCATAGAAGCGATAAAAATTGCAAATTATGTTGGGAACAAATTGTGAGAGTGGGCAACATCAAATGCTGCCAGAAAGGTTAAAATTTAGACATTTTAAAACAGGATTAAATGAAGACCTTCTACATTGGAAAATATTAGCGCCCATTAGAAGCAGAATTTCGCTTTTGTGAGTTTTCATTATTGAGACAGCTGTCAAGTCCATTCTCTATATGGTAGATATGCGGTCTCCACGTATCTGATAGGGGCTTTTAGTACATTAACACACCATAAGTTTCTCAGCAAACCATTTGGGCCATGACCAGAATGTGAAAACAAGCCATCTATGGTTCATGTCTTTATTCACCTTAACATTTACTCTCGAAATTTAGTAGAATTGCTTCACTTATCTTTGTCCTGCTATATATATTTGATATATAGAGAATATTTTTTCTGCTTCGAGGTCCTTATTTTGAGATTGACACCGCTACTTTTCTGATAGATAAAGAGTTGAGGATTGCTCCGCGACCTAAGGTCTATTGGTCCCTACTTTTCTGCTCATTTCCATCTCGTCACGATACACAATAATTTGTCTATTGCTTCTGCATCATTTGTTCGCTTTTGGGTAATAATTGCTTCGATTTTTTTCGCTATAAAGTCGAGTGGAATCAGTAAGACTACGGTTTCACTTATTATGCCTAGAAAAAGCTCCACGGAACTTTTTATTTTGTACTTACTCACTATCTTTCTCTCGAACTTTCGCTCTGTCTCTTATTATATACGCAAAAATCTACTTTCACTGAATAAGAGGTCGAATTTTGCATTTTTAATTTTCTTCTTCCTTTCCCCTCTCTAAGTTTTTTTCTCTCATCCGTCTTTCTCTCTCCTCATATCGTCTTATATCACATTTTCGTATCCTATCTCTTTCACATCATTTAAATTAGCTAAATTCAAATAAATTAATGCAAACAGCAGTCAATTAAATTAATGTAATTTTTCAGACATTTACTTAATTGAGTCAATTAGTAAATTGACTAACTTATTTAATTGAGTCAATTAATAATTAACTTGAAATATCGCTAATTAACTAAATTAAGTCTAAAATTGTTGTTGTATAAAAAATGAAATTGACTTAATTAAGATCATGGAATTAAATAAAGCAGCTGTTTGAGGCCTCTTTTATATAAAAAGGAACTTAATTAGAGTGAAGGATATAAAAAACTAAATTGATTAAAACTAAACTGTACTGATTGAAATTAATTCAAAATTTTACAGAAAATTAAATAATTCAAAGCAAAAAATACTTAATTAATTGATTATTTAATTAAATTAAGTGCTTAATTGTGTTAAAGTAAACAAAACCAATTGCAATTAATTAACTTTAAGTGAGCTAACGAGTTTATTAATTAAATACTTAATTAATTAATTATTAATTAACTAATAATTAATTTTATTAAATATATAAATTAGTAATAATTTAATTAATTTAATTAACTATTTAATTTATTATATCATTAGTTAATTTATAGTTAATAAAATTAAATAAATTTTAATTAATAGTTCAATTTAATTTAAATTTACAAAAAGTGCTTTAAAATTTATTAAAATTATTCTTTAATTTACTTTATACGACATTTAATTAATTATCTAAACCTAATATTATTAAATTATAATTAATTGAATTAAATTAAAATCAAATTGCATGGAAATGTAAAGAAATATACTTTCAGTGTAAAAATATATAAAAAAATTATTATTAATAAAATTAAAGTGTTTAATCACCAGAAGTTACAATTAAGCAAAATTAAATTACATAGAAACTTAATGAAAAAAATTTTCGACATAAAAAAATAAATAAATAAAATAATTTAAATTTAAATTTAAATTTAAAAATTTAAAAAAATTAGTTATATTAAATAAATTATTAGTTATAAATTAATTAATTAAATTGTATTTGCATTTAATTTTGATTAAATTGCATTTAATTTTTTTAAATTACATAAAAATATAATGAAGAATATTTTGAATATAAAATAGTAAATGCATAAAATAGTTAATTAATTATAATTAACCAAATTAATTATATGAAATAGATTATTAAATATAAATTACAATTAATTAAAATTAAGTTACATAAAAATTTAAGGAACAGTTTTTTCAACATAAAAAAAATATATAAATCGAATAATTAATTAATTAAAATTAACCAAATTAATTATATTAAATAAATTATTAGTTGTAAATTACAATTAATTAAAAATAAATTGAATAAATATGTAAAGAAAAATACATACAATATAAAAAATTATAAACTAAGTAAATAATAAAAAATTAACAAAATTTAAATTTAAAAAGAGATTAGCATGTAATTAATTATAAATTACATTTAATTAAAATTAAATTACATAAAAATTTAAGGAACAATTTTTTCAATATAAAAGAAAATAAACAAATATAATAATTAATTAATTAAAATTAACCAAATTAATTATATTAAATAGATTATTAAGTATAAATTACAATTAATTAAAAATAAATCGCATAAATATCTAATAAAAAATGAATTTAATAAAAAAAATTTATTAACTAAGTAAATAATTAAAATTAACTCAATTAATTAAAATAAATTGGTATGTAATTAATTATAAATTACATTTAATTAAAATTAAATTGCATATAATTTTTTAAATTACATATAAATTTAAGGAACAATATTTTCAACAAAAAAGAAAATAAATAAATATAATAATTAATTAATTAGAATTAACAAAATTAATTATATTAAATAAATTATTAGTTGTAAATTACAATTAATTAAAAATAAATTGAATAAATATCTAATGAAAAATACATACAATATAAAAAAATATAAACTAAGTAAATAATGAAAATTAACTAAATTAATTGAAAGAAATTGGTATGTAATTAATTATAAATTACATTTAATTAAAATTATATTACATAAAAATAAAAGAGCGATATTTTCAATATAAAAAATGCAATGCATAAAATAATTAATTAATTTAAATTAACAAAACTAAATAATTAAAATTAACAAAATTATTTATATTAAATAGATTCTTAAATATAAATTACAATTAATAAAAAATAAATTACATAAATATCTAAAGGGAAGTAAATTTAATAAAAATAAATAAAAATTTATAAAATAAGTAAATAATTAAAATTAACTAAATTAATTAAAATTACATTTACTTTATGATAAATTATTTCAATTAATTAATTAAAATTAAATTACAGTTAATTTAATTAAGTTTCCAAAAAATTAAATTACATTTAATTTATATAAATTTTCAAAAAATTAAATTACATTTAATTTAATTAAATTTCCAAAAAATTTTATTCAAAAAATATATTATTAAAATTGAACAAGTGCGCGCATTGGCATCTCTGCTACCCCATTGAGAGGGCGTTACAAGGTTGCAACATAAATTCGACTGCGGCCCAACCCAAGCGATTTTACGAGTATAGCTGTCACCGCTAACTGCACTCTGTGGCAAGTGGCGTAATTTTCAATTTGATGCGCAAGCCATGAATATTTAAATTTATCTAACCGTGTTGTTATTGTTGCTGTACTCCCGGCGCAGCACACCAGGCAGCTCTAGTTCACTCACACCACCCCGCATAGCCGTGCGACGCATGCAAAATAGCGCTGCAAAGTGGTTGTAGCAATTTGTGGTAGGAAATTGTATTTGTTGCTGTTGTTGTTGTTGCTGCTGTTGTCACTTTTATTATCATACACATTGTTGTGCGCTGTGATTTATGTGTGTATGCGCGAGGGTTGTCACATTTGCCTATCATTTGAATATGCAAGCGCTTGCCGCATTTTGTGGCAGCAGTAAGCGTTCGCGCATACACGCGACCTAAAAGCTGCAACCAGCAAATGAGCGAGCGGCTGGTGGCAGATTTTATTCTTGTTCGCATGCTTGTTTATTTGTTTTTATGCGCAATAAAATTGAATTTAGAAACAAATCTTTTATTTATTTGCTTAACCCGACGCGCGCTGCCGCAGCGCGTAGCTACAATTTATGGCTGTGATTGTTGTTATTGTTAAAGTCGTTGACAAATTTAAATGCGCTTTGCGTTAATTTGTGGCGCACCGCTGACGTGATGTTGTAGCGGCCAGCGAGGGTGGCGCTACGCGTTGACGAGGGTTCGGGCGCAAGCAAGTAAGCGTTGCGCGGCGCGGTATGCAAAGAAGACATACTTAAAATTTATTTTAATTTAATTTTTTTTTTCGGTAGAAGTTTGTGGGAAGAGCAGTTAGTAAGAGTGGCGTGTTGACTTATTTAAGGCGCTGGTGTGTGGTGGTGGCGCGGCAAATTGAAACTTGAAGGAAGGTTGCGCGGAACGCGGCTATAAAATCTAAGCCAATAAAGAACGCGTAAAAAAAGTACAAGCAAAAGGTGATAACTTAATTTGGTAGATATCTGCTTCGCTAACATATAAAAGTGATTTATAGCGTCAGCGAAAATAAGTGAAGCATAGCGGCAGGCGCGTCTTGCCACACAAGTGCTATAAATGCGGTATTTTTTCAGCGCTGTGAAAGTTTAACAGCTGCTAACACTCTTAAAGCATATGCAGCTCATATGAAAGACTATACTTCAGCCGCGCGCTTTCCTGCGCGTTTTTATAATTGCTGCAGCAACGCGTATGCCAGCGCGTAGATGCCTTCAAGCATCAAATTTTCGCATAAATACAGCTGTAAATAAAAATTTAACAGAAATTTGGCAAAAAGCGCTTGCAACCAGGCATACAACAGCGATGGTGGTCGTCAAAGCCCATGCGCTTGCGCGTCAATAGTAAGTACGACATGCGCTGATAAAAGTCAGCAACAATGCACATTAATTAAAAAAAAAAAAACTATAACAAAAAAGTCATTACATGCGCGCAAACGCGTTGGCAACAATCAGCGCCGCCGCCGCAAATGCGCGTAGCAACTTAGGCGCCGCTTTTCTGACCAATGCGCATGGTTTGCCAATTTTTTTATTCCACCACAAACTTACGTGCCCTTGAGCCAAACGGCGCTACCACACACATGCAGCCACGCAAGCGCATATGGCGCATTTGGCGCGCCGCGCTACATCCACAGAAGGGCAACACAACACACAACGCGCGCACACGCTGTTGGTGTCGGCGCGTTGCGTCTGTCCAACGGTTTGCACCTTGAGCGTGATGCGCTGCAACAACATAAAAAGTAAGTGCAACAACAGCAGCTGCAGTCATGTTGGGTGAGAGCTTACGCGCCACCAGCGACGCCGTTCGTGACGCCAACTCTGGCACCAGCCAACAGTCACATACAACGGCACCACATTCACCATGGGCCACCTCAACATTTTTAGTCGCCGCCTGTTGCAGCGGCGGCGCCACCTATAACAAGCTTGCGTCCAGCAACAACAACATGTTGCCACAGCGCCATCGTCAACGCCATCAACGGCACCATGAGCGGCACTAAAATAGTTAGCCAGCAGCCGCGCGCCGCCAACACCGCGACCGCCAAGCGCGCGCATCAGCTTGGGCTCGCGAAAATCTTTTTGTTTTTGTACTTTTTTTGGTTTCTTATTAACTACTTGTTGCGGCATCGCGCTTGTTGCTGTTGTTTTTTTACTTGTTTTCTGCTTGATTTCGAACAACAGTGGTGGCATTTCGTCGCGGTAGAGCTTGCGCTCGCCGCAAATGTACCTTTTTCGTTGCGGCGCGGGCGCTCAGCGCGGTGCGTTGGCTGACGACGTGCTGCTGCGGCCACAGGCGTTCAATATTCAGACCTCCCGCAGATAATTGCCCCATCAACTCATCATCGAGTTCCCGCCCAGCTATTTAGCAACAAGCCAAACAACACACAAACCAAACTGGCTAACAAGATACAACAACAGCAACAATTACATTCAAGCCCAACTAGCTGACCGACCAACCAAGCAGCCAAGTAGCCACGCAGCTAACCAACAATTACAACAAAGGCCTTAAAAAGAGTCATAATAACAACACCAGCGCAACAACAAGATTGGCAATAATTCCACTGTCTTTGTCGTTGCTTGCTCTCTTGTTTTTCTTGCTGATCAATGTTCCTGCCTCGGCAGCGAATTCCGTAATAAGATCAAGGTACATACTTGCGTTGAGAAAGTGTTGTTGGAAAGAGTTGTTTTTGTCGAAAGCCGTGTACCACTTTTTGTTTTTGTAGCAGCAGTATTGCGTACGGTGAAGGTGTAGCTTTGTTGTGCGGCTCGATGACTCTAAAATAGATTAGACATTAATGGTAATGTCTTCATGATCAGCTGCGTAAAGATTACAGCGAATTGAGTTGTTCATGTTTCTATGTTTAATCGTATCCGCTTGTAATTAGAGAGCTTCAGATGTTGCCGAAATTAGCATGAACTAAGTGGGGAAAGCCCATTGAAATTATTAACATTTAAGTGTGGAAAGAGCAACTCTTGTAGAGAGGGAGGTAGATACTGAAAGCGATAGAGCATGCTCGAGAGAGAGCACGATAGAGAATGAGTGTTTGGGAGAGCCAGAGAGAGAGAGAGAGAGACTCGGTGAGGAAAGGATAGAGAGTTTATAAAAAGACAAGGACTCAGAGGTCGCTTAGGTCACATCGAGCTGAGCTCATTTTTATAACATTTTTAATAATTAAGAGTCCAGCTTTCTTTAGCATCGCAAAAGCCTTTTGGCTCTATAACTCGAGTTATAAGTATACCGTCCAAAAATCGAGCCAATAATTCTTCGAAACAAATATCTTAAATCATACATAACCAAGCTACTTTAAGTTAGGTCAAGTAAACTGGCTGATTTTTATGAGCTCACGAATAATCCCACTTGGACTGCCAGTGATACTTGGTCTACCAGAGATGCGTAGCCGTTATTATGTTCCAAACTGCGAATCAAAAGTTGCGTCAAACAGTGACAAAGCGTCTTGAGGCGATTAGTATCAGTTCCTGCCAGTTCGCCTGCTTCCTAGAAGCTATGGCACACGAGATGCTTCAACTTTAGTCTGGGAAAGCTGGATTGTGGATCAAGATCTTCCTACATACAACCTTGACAAACTACTGGTGAGTCTTTCATTCATAGTAGACTTGGATCCTTAGCGTATAGATAACGTAGAGATCCAAAGGCAACAATTTTGGACTGCCAAAGAAGCCTGTCCGTTGTGATGTCCAGAACTCGGGATCAAAAAGTACAACAAAGATTGACAAAGCGTCTTGAGGTGGCTAATATCAGTTCCAGCCAGTTCGTCTGGTTCGTAGTTATAGCAAGACAGATGTTCCCACTTTAGTTTGGCGAAAGCTGGACACTGGAGTGAAAATTGTCTCGACGTTTTCACCAGCTCTTCCTCAATACAACTCATCGTCGTAATCAATGTAAGTAAAGGGTACTTTAAGTAGAGCAGGGCTTCTTCTGCTTTCGGCAGGAATTACATATTGTCCATAGTCCGCCAGATCTGCCTATCCATACCTACGAAACATCTCCAAAGCATAGCACTGTTTTCGAGATCGAACATAAAAACTGGAAAGATGTTGGTGATGGTCCTCGAGGTGAAGCTTGCATCAGTTTCCATTGCTTTCTATGTCAGCTCAGTTTCTATGAGGCCAACAGTGAGAAGCCCGACCTTAGCAGTTCTCTGAGCTGTATTCAATGTTTTCTTCTTCGTCCGCACCACCGTCTTTTAATTCCACGCAGATTTCCAATACTACCAAAAATCCTCTGATGCCTTCTACAACCTCCTCCCTCTCTTCAACCCCTTTCAATTTGCGCATCCCTACAACCATATTTACGCTCCAACCTTTCGAGATTAGCTAGAATTTATCAGCGCGTATTTTCCTGCCAATTGCGGTGTAACACCAAAAAACAAATAACAACAACTTCCGACTGCCGTACGCCATGCATATTAACGACTCGAAACTAATTCAAGCATCCGCATTGATGACCAACTCTCCGCACACCGCCGCCAGGCGACAGGCTCCACACGGCATGGCCAGCAATCGACTGGGCTGCGAGCGTTTCGTCACACATTTGAAGTGAAGTGATTTGATTTGGTGGGCGGTGGGCACAAACCGACAGCGCAACTAATCCCAATGCGGGTATGAGTGTGTGTTTTCCTATCAAACTCGGTTTGTTTGCGTTAATTTGCAACGAATGTTTTTTCGTGGCTTACTTTGATTGTTTGATTTCTCCACGTTGCTGTTGTTATTGGTGTTGTTGTGACCAATATTTATCCAACAAACAAACAATCTACAGTGTATTGACTACAAGCCTGCCTTATGCTTTTTAAAATAGTCCAACTTGTAGCCTATGAAAATCACCCCCGCCCGTTGTGCTAACAACAAACAGTGGCCTGCTGCCCACCCTGCCAGCTCTTCACAAATGGCCGCATTTAAGTAGTACCACAAAGTAGATTATTTCGTACGTGATATGCATATCGAAAATGTTTTTGCCTCAACACTCTACCGAAGGCTGCACTGATGAGTTTGCAACTTAATCTTTGCCCAAGTACATATTTACACACCTAATTTCAATGAAAAGTTCTGGTATGCGTGTGGCACGACTCAAAAATCACAACGAACATATGTCCAGTGATGGTATTCATTACAATATTTACCGAAATACTGATTGCCTAAAGATTATGGTGGATTAAAATGAGATTCTAGAGGTGGAGAAGTCAAGTAATGAAGTTGTGCGTGTTTGGCTTTGGTGTAAGACTTTGAAAAATTCTGAAAATTAAATTTTTGAAAGAAAAGTTAAAGCTGGTATGCAGTTTTGAAGTTGAAAGTATAAGCTAAAATGTAAAAATAAACAGAGTTATCTAGATATTTTTTGTTTTCTGTCAAGCGTCCAAATATGAAGTTACAAAAATGTTGAAGAATTTAAACTTGATTTAATATTCCATGCAAATTTTTGTCGAAACTTTTAATGCTATAAACAATTCTTTGAAAAGCAAAAATACTGTAGCCTTTCACGCTTCTTTACTATTAACAGCTTTTCAAAACAGTTTAAATTGTAGTTTTCAGAAATTATTGCACACCATGCATAAGTGTTATCATAACTAAATGTGCATATAAAAAGTAGTGGGTTTTAGTATAAGTTTACAAAAAATTCTCAAAATTACAAATTTGCTGCAAAATGTATAATTTGCAAGCAGTTTTAAAGCAAAAAGCAGCCGCAAAAATACAAAAATAATTTCGATTATCTTAATATTTGTATTTCTCTGTCAGGACCCCATATACAAAGTAACGAAAATTTTGAAAATTTTAATATTTTTTAAATGTGTTAGGCCAAATTGTCTCAAAATATTTAATAGTTAAAAAAATATATTAAAATACAAAAATACTCTAAACTTTCATTATTCTCGACTCATTAACTGCATCTCAAAATACTTAAAATTGTAGTTTTCCGAAATTATTCTCCATTGTGCAAAACATGTTCAAATACGTGAAGCAACTTTGACCACACACTGAATTTATTTTTTAGCGTATTTTAACTCATTTACAAGAAATATAATATAATTACCGTATTTCCAAACTAATATTGAACAAAAAATCTGTAAATAACTGCACTTTGAGCGCTTTTTTAAGTCGCAGCAGCTAGATTTTAATGACTAACCTTTCTCAGCCTCACATTTGGCTGCTTTTTATGCCACAACTGTAAAAAGGTAATCAAAAATCATACAGAAATTTTGTATTTTTCATTTCAGAAGCGAACTCCCTTTAGCACAATGCGCTGACTCAAAAACTCAGCGAGCCAAGAAACCGCTAACCGCCGGCAGCAGAGAAAAACCGCTGGTCCAAAGCAGCTGCTAATGAGTTTATTAAGTTCAGTGGTAAGTTGCATACTGTTTTTATATTACAGTTATTCTTAGCCACTTTATTGTTTTTGTTTCGAGAAAAGCTTAAATTTTGCTCTCTGTTATGTTATGTAAATTTCTTGCAACCGTATTTTGCCATAGCCACATGTTATGTAACAAAAATGTGTGTGCTTGGAAGGTCCTAAAATTTTCCGAAATTCACAACAAAACAACAACATATTTTACATATGAATTTCAATTGGTGGAGAGCTGTGGAGATTTATATATACTTGCGTGATGGCTTATGTAGCGTTTGGCAGTCCAAGATGCTGCATTTTAGCTACCCAGTTCACAATTCCTTGGAACCAGTGTCACTGCTATTTCATTAGAACTGCTTAGGGCTGCAATTCTCGGCAAAATTTCGAAATATAATCTATTATAGTCAATATAATCTATTATAGTCATATGGTTTACATTCGCTTGTTGACTCTCTGAACACAATCAAGCTTAACAGGCAGCTCTAGAAAGACTCTGTTCACACATACTAAGCTTCTCAAACCTGTGAATGCTCTCAAATATTTCAGTTGTGTCCAGTCTGGTTTTGAAATTAACTTCAGCTCCAAGTCAAAAAATAAGCTTATCGGCAGATCAAAGGAACGAAACTTGAAGGTTGAAAGAACAGATATCAATTATATGAACTAACATGAGAGCCGTACGAGCTATTTACCATATACTATACCATCACTGGATAGGTAAAATGTTTGATTTCAGAACGATCTCATGCTCAGAACTCGCAAGATATGTTCAGCTCTTGACCTACAACTTGTCCTAGAATATCATACAGTACTTAGAAAACGCCTATCACTTTTTTCCAGAACTCTGAAATCGTGTCCGAGCTTGAATTGTACTGCTGAATCAACTCAGATCGAATTTCTGGTCCTCACGGTCCGCTCCTGTCATTATTCTTAAAGACCGCTGACAATCTCTGACCATTTGGCATTCTTTTACATCTTTACAACATATTTTGTTCTAACCCAAACCTCATGACTTACTGGGTTCCACAGCAGCAGCTGTTAAGATTTTTCTACGGTCAAAGTTTTTGGTGTTTAATTGTTTTTCTTAAGTTACGTGCCTGCTCGAGTTCGGTTTCGTTTCTGCTTGTTTATGTGGTTTAAAAAGAAGTCAGTTAAGCTGTGGGCTAGTTTGATGGATTGTTGAGCTTCTATCTAAAGGCTTTGCTTGTTTGCTTAGATAATAAAGAGCGTTTTAACTGCAGTCAACTGTGGTTTCGGAGCGGGAAGGCAGCAAAAAAGATGCATTAAGAATTGAATTTGGAAAGAAAAAGGAATTTTTAGATGTTTGTTCGAAGAAGGATCGGTTGGCAATACAGAAAAATTTTTCGAAGTTCTGCTCAAAGGTAGATTATTTCTTCTAAGTGATTTTATGCGTAACAAACCAGATTTTCTAATAAGAGCACATTTTTTTGAAAATGTGTAAACCAAATCTAAGTTATTTCGAGAAAGACTGAATCTGCAGATTTTCTAAGAATGTGGAACATTGTTTGAAATTGAAAACTTACAGTTTTCAGATCAATATTTCAAAATTTGTCGATTATTATTTGAAATAATAACACTTTTGCTAATTTTTTCATTTTTAAAATATTTTATTTGATTTTTTTGGGGTAAATGAGAGTGGTATGTTATAGAAGAGTCGTTTCTTTATTGTAAACATTGTCATTAAGCAGAAAATTTTCACAAATATTGCAAGATTGAAGGAAATATATAATAATTAAAAGTAATTAATAATGTAATAATTTTAAAATAATTAAATTTTAATAAAAAAAAATTTAAATTTTAATAAAAAAACAATATTTTAGCAAAAATTAAAAAAATTAAGTTTGATTAAAATTAAATTTTGTTAATTAAAAATTAAATAAAAATTATAAAAAAAATATTTTAGCGAAAAATAAAAAAATTAAGCTTGATTAAAATTAACAAAACAGGTAATATTAATTTTAATTCAACTTAAAAATAATTTTAAATTAAAATTATAAAAAAATCATTTTAGCAAATAATAAAAAAATTAAATTGAATTGAAATTAACAGAAAAAAATAAGTTTAATTAAAATTAACAAAATAAAATTAATTAATTTAAATTTTAAGTCTAATTTAAATTTCAAGTTTAATTAAAATTAATTAATTTTATTTTCTTATTTTTTTGTTAATAATTTTATTTAAGTAAACATAAAAATAAAATTAAAATTATAAAAAAAAAAAAATTTTAGCGAAAAAAAAATTAAATTTGATTAAAATTAACAAAAGAGGTAATATTAATTTTTGTTCAACTAAAAAATTAATTTAAAACTAAAATTATAAAAAAATTAATAAATTATTTTCACAAAAAATAAAAGAATTAAATTGAATTAAAATTAAATTTTGTTAATTTGAAATTAAAAAAAATTTTAAAAAAATGATTTTCACAAAAAATAAAAAAAATTTAATTCAATTAAAATTAACAAAAAAAAAACAACCATGAATCAAACTTAAAATTAAATTAAAGAAATGATTTTAACAAAAAAAGTAAGTTTAATTAAAATTAATTTTACTTTGTTAATTTCATTTTAATTAAACTTAAAATTTAAATTAGACTTAGAATTTAAATTATTTAATAAACAGAGTAAAATTAATTAATTTAATTAAAATTAACAAATTAAAATTAACTAATTTTAATTAAAATTAAATTCTCAAAGTAAAATTAATTAATTAAAATTAACAAATTAAAATTAATTAATTTTAATTAAAATTAAATTAACAAAGTACAATTAATTAATTTTATTAATTAAATTATATTATATTAAAATAATTAATATTATTTTGTTAATTCAATTTTAATAAAATTAATTTATTTTAATTGGTTAATTTTAATTAAATTTTATTTTTTTTTGTCAAAATTATTATTTTAATTTAATTTTTAAGTCTTTTGTTAATTATAATTAAACTTACTTAAACTTTTTATTTATTTGTTAATAATTTTTATTTTAAGTAAACATTAAATTAAAACTTTTAACAAAAAATTAAAAAAAATTTAATTAAAATTAATAAAAATAACAATAATTCGAATTTTAACAAAACCTAAAAATTAAATTAAAAATATAAAAATTAAATAATTTTTTTGGAAAATTAAGTAAACTTATTTTCTTTTTTAATTTTTGTTAAAATCATTTATTTTTATTTTTTAATAATTAAAATGAAAATATATTATTATTGAGATACATTAAAACTCAAAAATGAAATCAATTCACAGAAGTGAATGGAAACAAATTGCCAAATAATATTCGAGTTCAAAATTAAAAAAAAAAATATTTCGATTATGAAAAAATTTTAAACCATATTAGGCAATAGACAAAAAATTAAAATATAAAAAATTGAATTATATTAAATTAATTAAAAAAATTAATTAAAATACAAAAAATTTAATTATATTAAATTAATTAATAAAATTTAATAAAATATAACAAGTTTAATTATGTTAAATGAATTAAAAAAAACTAATTAAAGTATAACAAATTAAATTATGTTAAATTAATTAAAGAAATTAATTAAAATATAAAAAATTTAATTATATTAGTGCTACTAGAAATTGGGTCTAAAAATTAATTACTTTAACATAGAGTAAATTACAATTATGCAAAGGTCTAGCAACAAGCACTTGCATAAATATATATTTATGTATAAGTATACAGTCATATATACAACAATTTCTTAATTCTAGTTTTCAATATTTGTTTTTTGAGCAATTTATTGCATAGTCTCGCTTTTCGTAAGACACGTCGTGTCTTCAATCTTTATTTATTGCAACTGAGCTTGTATTGCCACACGTGTGTGGGCAAAAAATAGTAAGACCTTCTTCATAGTTTTAAAATTCTTAATTTCTTCTTCAAAATCTATGTCGTTCCACTCAAAATAATCCCCCCAGAAGTCACACGAAGCTAAATGAGACGAACAAGGTGATTGCAGCACGATATTGGTTGATCGTAAGAATCTCGAATGCACTTTAGCGTACTTATATTAAAAACTAGTGAGTATTTTGATGTGATGTGACATTTGACACAGATGTCACTAGCAATCATACCAATCCAGACAAAAAATAATGTCGACGAATGGGGTTTCGCACGAAATTTAAATTAAAAAGTCTTACTATTTTTGCCCATAGTGTTGGTATGTATAATGTATATTGTATAGTTTTACTTAGGTTTTAGGCTTATAAATTAGTTAATTTATTGATTTACTTAAAAATAATAACAAAAAATTTCTTAAGACATTAATACAGACGTTGATTGCATAGTCAATAATTTTAATATTTTTTTGTTACTTTGCATAGTTTTTTTATTTATGCTTTAATTTTTTTTTTTTTATTCATTTAATTTTATATTCAGTGTTTTTAATAGTATATTTTAGATTTTTTCTGTAGTTAAAAATTTTATATTTTATTTTTAATTTTTAAATATTTTCATATATTGCATTTCATCAGTACTTTCCATATTTTTGCATAATACTTTTTATTAAATTTTATTATTTTTATTATTCGATAGTTATTTGCTTTCCCCAATTTTTTTATTTTTATTTTTTGTGCAAAACTAGAAAACTACCGAAAAGGTGGCAATGTTATTGCGCTACATACATATGTATGTATGATTTTCGGTATTTGAGCAGCTCTGAAATACTTAAAAATTCGAAAAAAATAATAAAAAAAATAAAAGAAATACAAAAATATATATAAAAAATTAAATAATTTTTATAAAGAAAAAAATAAAAGTAAAACAAAAAAAAAAAAACTAATGAAAATCCAGTTACAAAAACCTTAAAAATAAAATTTATAAAAAAAAAAATTTATAAAAAAAAATATGTAAAAATAGGATAATGAAAAAAATATTACAAAAAAATAAGAAAAAATTTTAAAAATAAAAATAAAACAATAAAAATAAAATAATAAAAGACTGAATTAAAAACTAAAAAAAAATAATAGTATTAATAAAACTTAAATCACAAAAATAAAAAAAAATAATAATTTCGAATTTATTTTTAACATCGATTTTTTTAGTTAGCGTGAACAAAAATAATTTTTAAGCAAAATTTATT
>CM050327.1:74231223-74250594 GCA_027475135.1 Bactrocera correcta
CTAGACCAAGCGCCCACGACAAACGCGTTGCGGCGCTGCAAAAGTTTGAGTCAGCAACAAACTAGCGAGTTACATCAGCGTTATCATTGTTGCTGGTGTTGTTGGCAGGAAAACATTACAAAATGAGATTCACTGAAATTGCAACACACAAAAAACTGCTAGCCGTGTAACAAACAAACAAAAAAGCGACTAAACACAAAAACAACTACAACGATAAATGTGGTAAGACAAGCGAACACACACATTCATAAACACTTGCAAGATGAGTTTGCACTACTCGAACTCCATTTCACTGCCACATTACGTATACGCCGCAGTAATTACAAAGTGATGCATACACACATACATACATACAAGCAGCAAGCGCCTGCGGCCAAACCGAGTGCTGAAGCATTGTTTATACCGCAAACGGAATTGTCCATAGCGAAGTTGAAAGTTGAAAGTTACGGTCATGCCGTGGCCAACACAACGCTTTGGACTGCCAACTACATACAAGTACATCTTCCACACGCACACACACATGCATTCGCACTCAAATTATTACCCATACATGAACATTCAGGCAAGTGTGTGTGTGTGTTGAAGTTTTGCTCATTTGCAGTAGCTGGCAGGCGCCGGAGGACAACTCCAGTTGCAAATTACAGTCGGCGAATGCGGTTGTGCGGCCGACTAGCTGGCTGCCTCGCTGCTCGACCAGCTCGACCGCAGCGCCACTCACGACTATTCATTCACCTTTGCTTGAGCGTTGCCACTAATGTTGCACACACACACAGTCACACAGCCACAAATATTTACATACACACTAACTTACTTGGAGTTGTCTAGATACTTCCCAAGTTTCTAGTTGTCGGTTGGGCAAATGTAAATGTACGACGCTTTGATTGCGGTGCGCAGGGTTGCATGTGAGCGGCCAGCGTACACAGTACTTGGAGGTTAGTTGAAATTTTGCGGTTATCGTGCTAATGGCGAACACGTTTAAGATTTAACCAGAGACATTTGTTTACCCGAATTTTACAGCAAATACCATACCAATGCAGGGAGACGCTTACCGAGATGCCGTTACATGTGGATACTCGTGTTCGGCAGAAAAATTAAAATTTAGGCTGGAATTGTGCATTCAAAACTGTTGAGATTAAAAGTTAAAACACTGAGCCATATTTTGCCTTTAACCCTCTTGCATTTCTTCGAAATAAAAACTTTTCAAAATGAAAAAAGTTAGATGGGCACAAATATCCAAGGGTTCCACGAATTGGAAGAAAGCGTTAGCATAATAATTTCCCTTCCGTTAAGTAAAACTCGCTTCGTATCTATCCGAAATTCTGCATAATTGAGCTCGACTCCGTAGATCCTCTTCTGCGACAATCGGTATCACGAGTTTCAGGCACTTTGGACGCTTCTACGGTTCGGAATGTTTCTACAATGGTTCAAATAATTCTTACTATATTTTTGAGGTCGACTTCAAATATCGTCTTCTGTAAATATCCCTATCTCAATTCTCAGGTACATCGGTTCGGGGTGCATTTAAGAACTTCTTGAAGATTTTGGTATCACACTTCGGGACCTCCTCCTGTTGAAGGCTTTCTGCCATGATTCAAAAAATAGTATATGTATCTTTGAGATTGAAACAATATATCCTGATCTCTTAATGTCGGCATCATGACTGCTAGGGGGGGCTTTATATCCTCATCTTTGAATATCCGAATCATGAATTTCTGGAACTTTAGGGAGGTTGGGTTTCAACTTTCAAATAATCGTGTCAGTATATCTGAGTTTGTTTCTATAGATTCGCAACTGTGAATATCGGCACCCAGAAGTTTCACGATCTTCGGTTATCCGGTTAGAAAGACCTTCTACCGCGTTTAAAATAATAGTATTTGTAATTAAGAACGATTTAATAAATGCACACCAACTTGCGAATATCAGACGCGGTTTGCCAAGCTCTCAACCATGTAAGAAGTAATGGTATCTCTATTTTTTGAAATCTACTCCATATGCTCTCCACTGTTACAATCGGTTTCGCGAGTTTCAAGAACTTTGGCACCTGCTGAAGGGTTCCTAAGTCTTCGACCATAGTAAATAGTAAATAATATATCAGTAGTGTTAAAAATTTTGCAACCTGAAGACGGAAAGACATAACTAGTTCAATCTCAGAGCAGTCGGTAAAATATATACTTAGCTGAACTCAGAACTCTCTTTTTTTGTTTGTGATTTTGTCCAGCAGGTTTCTAAAGGAAGAGTAGATATATGTTAAAAATTAGATCAAGCTTATTAAATGACAATGTGATCCTGTGATGGCTTACTTTCTCTCAACTGATTGAAGGACACATTTTTCTTCTTAATTGGCCTTTTTGATAATTACTTTGAACCACATCTAGTAGTACAGTATACAAAATTTCCTTACTGATTTTACCATAGTCCGCGTCTTCAAGCTCTGTAGAACTGTGTCAGTTAAATGTTATCTCGAAAAGTTCAACTATAGTTCCATTCGACGTCATTTTATACTGCACAGTGACGTTCAACAAATGTGTTAATTAAAATTAATGTTCCGAGTATGCAACTCTCATAGAAGCCTCCGTTAGTATTGGAAAAAACTGGTCGATTGTTATAGGTTCTCCTGAATCGAGTTTTCTCACCAACAAAATCATTCGCCACAGAAAGGAACAGATAGTAAGCAAATTGGCGCCAGATCTGGACTATAATGTGAATCCTTAAGAACCTTTCGACTAAGTACCCCGAACTTTTGGCGAGTCGTCATCAGTCTGGCTTTACGTTATTTTAATGGAATACATTTAATCTCCTATTGGCCAAGGCTGGTCGCTTCTGGACGATTGCTACCTTCAAACCGTCCAATTGTTGACATTCCATATTAAAATTTAGAGTGTGGCCGCATAGGATCGTCATGGTAGACGACTTTCATACAATCTTACCAAAGGCAGAGTAAAACATTACAATCTTGGGTTGGCTTCAGTTTGTAGTATGCTACCATTGGTTTTCGTAAAGGTCGAAAGAACATCTGGTACGACGAGGACTGTCGTGTCACAGTGGAGAAAAAGCAGAGTGACTATAGACTATGGGATAGAAACCGAGAGTTGAAGAGGGAAGCGAGACTCATATGCAGACAAGAAAGGAAGCATGTCGAAATTCACGAGTAGCCGTCCTGTCATCAAGCAAAAAGTCTTCGCATTAGCGACTTGGTTCGCACGTCTCTGTTGACAATCATAATTTTGATGCCGTAGATAATTTCGTCAGTCTTGGAACCAGCATCAACACCAACACCAACAATAATATCAGCCTCGAAATCCAACGCAGAATAACTCTTTCCAACAAGTGATACTTCGGACTGAGTAGCCATATGGGAAGTGAACGAAGAATCAAGAGACAGCGGCTGCGCCGGCTAAGCCATGTTGTTCGGATAGATGGAAGAGAATACTCCAGCTTTTATGGTCTTCGATTCAGTATCTGCCGGTGGAAGCAGAGAAAGGGAAGACCTTCACTCCGTTGAAGAGATCAGGTGGAGTAGGACTTGGCTGCACTTGCACTTGAATTAAAACAGCGAAAAGAAGAAACAACTGGCACGCTGTTGTGGCTATAACCGCGTAAGCGGTGTCTACGCTAGTAAAGAAGAAGAAGAAGATATGTTAAAGACGTTCGATCTGAACAATATGTTTGGAGGTAGCGTGACCTTCGATAATAATAATAAGAAGTAAAGAAGTTTTCCATGCAAGCGCTTGATTTTGATCGTTCCTTTTGTATGGAAGCTATACGCTGCAGTGGTTCGATATCGTAGATTCCGACAAATGAGCAGCTTAATGAGAACAGAAAGAGGTGTGCTAAATTTCAGATTGATATCTCACAAACTGAGAGACCAGTTCTTATATATGCAGACAGACGGACAGACAGAAGGACATGGCTAAATCGCCTCAGCTAGTCATACTGATCTTATATTAAATACGCTTTATAGAGTCTTCCATATAATTCAGTATAACCTCAAACCTCAAATAATCTACAGTTTTCTGGATAAATTTCCAAAAATACCACAAATGTTCTTGATTTTGGTTTAAAGTGAGAGTGATGGAGAGAGTGACAGAAAAGACTAAGGGATATAAGCTTTGACTGAAGCTTTTAGCTGCACATTTTCTAAAATTCAATTTATTCTAAATTTTGCATTTGCCATTTGCATTATCTACACATGTACCCTGAGCTTATCAAATAATTGCCTCTCCCCACCCTCTCCGTATTGTGATATTTGCCTGCCATCGAAGCGAAAATGCTTCGACCGAAAAGTGCATTGGCGGACATTTATCCACCGCTGCAAAGCTCAAATAGCTACTCTGTGTGCACGAGCTTTGCGGTAATCAGAGAAAAGATTTGCCACAGTACATGCCAGCAGTGGCAGGCAAATGCAAAAAGCTGTTGGATCAGCTGCGCACACACATACATACAAACATTCATACATACATACTCGTACACGTGCATGAAGGTACGAGTATATTAGAAATATAAGCATGTGGGTATGTGTGTATGTGTGCGTGTGCCATTTCAGCTCGTTTAACGCTGAAGCCAATTCCAATGCAAAGCGGCTAAAACTGCAGCTTCAGCAGCGTGCAACACGAAAAACACGCACACAGCCAAAGTCGCTGACCGAGCCAAAGCCGGCCACAAAACCTCGCTGCGCTGGCAGTCATCCTGCAGCCGGCGCATTAAATGCTGCCAAATACCCGACGCGAGCACAAAACGAATATGCTAATTTGGGGCTGAAAATGCAGGCGAAGCAGCTGTCGAGCGGGCGCAAGAGGGGATGGGTGGAGAGAAAAGGTGAAGAGTGGGAGAAGAGCGATGAGCAATCTAGTTAGAGCGAGATGGCGCCCGCTGCGGATGAAGTACCGACGCTTGTGGTCACGTTTCGGTACTTCCTCAATTCTATGCCATTTCCCGACACTGCTGTGCCCCACAAACTCTCAAGCACACACACACACACATGCGCGCACATAATAGTTTTATTTGAAGCGCTTTTTAATTTCCTTGAAAATATTACTGCACTGGGCAATTGCCAGTGGCAGCTCTTTTGGCAGTTGTCACTTGCCACATGCATGTTGCAAGCATACGTACATATGTACATAAGCAAATATGGATTTGTGTGCGCTCTGTGGCGCGCACTCCGGCTTTGGCCTGTGTGGAATTGAATTTTGCGGTTATTTTGGAAAGTGCAGACCTCATATGTCGCTGGCGATGGCTTATCATCAAGCCAGAAATTGGTAAGGCGCGCTGATGCCACACATATGTTGCAGTTGCATAAATGCTACTAGACGGCTGTTGCGACATGCCGTTGCACAAATTAATATGCATCGCCTGCATAGTCATACATGAATCTACATACATACATATATGTATATATGAGTATTTGTGCCACAAAGCTGCTGCTGCAAACGGAAGTCCAATTCCTTGTGTTAAACTCATATGAATGCGTAGTTGCATAGTGGATTGGCACTAACTTTTAGTTTGTGACTTAATGCCGACTTAAGTGCCTCTGTGCGTATGCGTATCTGTGTGTGTATGTGTGTTTGCTGCAAGCTGTCGGTGACAATTTGAATTTATTATAAGTGAAAGTCTGTGGATCTCTGCGAAATTCAATTAGCAAATGTAAACCGAAACTGAAGCCTTAGCAATAATATATGTGTATTTGTGTCTATATATACATATGTATATGTGTGTGTTTTTGTATGTGTTTACTCATGCATTTGCCTAGGCCTTTGATATTGAATTAGTACAAACATTAATTTCCGCTTGGAGTCCTCTGAAATGCTAACATTTGAACCTGTCATACCGAAATTCAGTTCCAAATTCCTCTGTGCGGAATTGTGTTTCGCTTTTATGTGCTTTTGCAGCATTCGTTCGTAAAGTGCATTACAGCACTGTTTAATAACATAAGTACACTAAAGATTATGGTATGAAAAGTCAAGTTAAAAAAAAATATAGTTTTTTCAAAAATTTTTTTCTCAAATAAAAAATTAAATATTTTATTAGAATGTTTTATTGTTACAAACATACACAATTAACAAAGAAATTCTGAAATTTTTTGGAAAAACTGTCCTAAACTCGGCCATTTCGACGCGCGTTGGCAGGATAACTCCTTACCAAAAAATATGTGTTTTAGCTAAAATCTTAAGTAAAAACTTGAACGAAGAAAAAAAAACCGAAAATTAGATTTTTTACAGAAATTTTTACAAAAAAATTAAAATTTCGCGACATTTTTTTTTTTTTCAAATAGTTGTGGGCGAAAAAAAATCCTTCGTCCAAATAGTTTAGAATTATATTTCAAACAACTGTGTAAAATTTCATGAAGATCCATTGAGTAGTTCTCGAGAAATCTTGCCAACTGACTTCGAAAAACAGTTTGGAGAAAAATGCGTTCAAAAGCGGCTCACTTAGCATAGCTATCCTCGAGCGCACAAGTTCTCTAAGCTCTATCTATACTATTACTCCCTCAACCATATTCTAGAGATGTTGTAGAACTTCTTCTTCTTCTTAATTGGCGTAGACACCACTTACGCGAGTATAGCCGAGTCAACAACAGCACGCCAGTCGTTTCTTCTCTTCGCTACGTGGCGCCAATTGGATATTCCAAGCGAAGCCAGGTCCTTCTCCACTTGGTCCTTCCAACGGACTGGAGGTCTTCCTCTTCCTCTGCTTCCCGCGGCGGGTACTGCGTCGAGTACTTTCAGAGCTGGAGTGTTTCCATCCATCCGGACAACATGACCTAGCCAGCGTAGCCGCTGTCTTTTAATTCGCTGAAATATGTCAATGTCGTCGTAAGAATCCTCTGGGTAGCCTAAGAACATCCGTTTGAAGGCGAAACATCCTCTGCATAGGGTTGTGCGGTGGGTTTGGGAACCACCACGTAAAAAAACACCCACAATGAAAATGTTGTAGAACCTAATGGGACAATAAAAAAACCTTTTTTGAAAAATGAATGAAAAATTTTATGCCAAATGCCAGATTTGTTGGGCCTTAGATCCGGCATCCGATTCATAACACTCAAACAGTACTCCTCGTTGGCAATTTGGACGGTTTGGATACGTTTCACGACATTTTAGTAGTTGTAAAGCATTGTTTCACAGTCATCAACGCGACGCTGTTTTTCAAACAAATCGAGTGAATTTGGAACCAATTGTAATATTTTTTATTGACCGTACGACCCTTTGGCAAGAACTCATGATGCAGGAGGTCCCTGCATCGAAGAAACATTCACATTCGATCTAACTTTTTCGGTCTTGCTTCATGCGATATTTTCCATTGGCATTTTTGAGCTTTGACTTCCACAACACAATCATAAATCCATGATTTGGCAACAGTTGGGACAAAAGTGCGCAAAAATAAGCAAAAATCTAAGACCAACCAAAACCTGTGCAAGCAAAGCAGCTGTCAAAAATTAGCAACAAAAAGAGTCTCCGTGTGAAAATATTCCGTAAAATAACCTGTCGTCTCGCTATTCGATTGAATGCCATTGAATTATGAAAATATAAAAAGAAAGTTGTAGTTTCAATCGAGTTTAATAGCAATTAGTGACGGTTGTCCGCAACTTACTCACTATATTTATAAAATAAGGATACGACTATCTAAAGTTCTCATAGTCGAATTTCCCTCGTGGTTTCGTTCTTTTTGGTGACTGGTCAATATACAAATGCCTTAATCAAGTTCTGTAAAAGATGAAATAAAGAATGAAAGAAGGGAGGTGGAGCGAATACTTTACTTGCTAGCCAAATGATACTTCAACTTTCTAGTAAGACTGAACGAACACTGCTCGTTTACCATTAATAATTTTGGAAGAAATCTGGAAATCTCGTAAGGCCTATGTTTTCCTAGAGACAACAAAAGCGACGCATCGAGTTGAGATCGTTCTTACTGTTTTCACAATTTTTGAGGCTAACTAAATTTTGTTGTCTCAACTATTAAGTAGCTGTGACACTCAAGTACTTCCTCAGTCGTAAGACATTTCCTTTTCTATTACTAATTGATCCAGATTTTTATAAGATTTTCCTTGCTTATGACAGTAGCTTATTTGATTCGCCACTCTTCAATCGCTAACGAATGGTAAACAGCTTCTATTAATCTAACCGTGCACTGTATACAGTATGTGGTAGATTTGGAAGATACAAGGTACTTGTTACCACGAGATAGGCCGAGCAGAACAAAAAATTTCGTGCCTTGTGGGAAAAATAAATGTTTTATTAGCAAACAAATTGCAAGGAAGAAACATAAAATAAAACAAAGCTCGGATCGAAAGATCAGTAGAAAGCTTTAACACTGATACAAATTTATTGAGCAAATCATTCGGTTTGTGGTCATAGATAACTTTGAAAATAAGGAAAATAAGGAAGTTTTTATTATAAAGCTTGATTTTTGGTGTTGTTAAAAATTGTAAAGCATTTCTAGAAAGTATAGGAGCTCACATGTGTATGGTATATATTACCTTTAAATTATTTCAAAAGAAGAGAATTTTTCTACTGGACCTACTTAGTCAAATGCTTACTACAATGGCACACTACTACACCACTACTTACCTGAATGCCTGAGTAAAGGCTGTAAATAGGCAGGCATCCCCAGTTCATGAGCTTCCATTCAAATGATCAATTGCTTGTTAAAGTGCCTTTCAATTGCCGCCGGCGTGTATGTGTGGAAGCAGGGCCTTTTCACATCTAAATAAGTATGCACACACATATCTGTCTGAATATATACTTTTATGTTGCATAAACTCTCTGCTATGCGCTGCGAGGTAATTGTAACTTGGAGCACGTACTTGAGTTCAACAAATTTTCCTCCATCTAATCTTGCAATGACCTTTCTTGCTAGCGCACTTTATTCGATTTTGTTTAAAATACTACATATGTATATACTATAGACAAACTCGCTTCGAAAAAAATAAGGTTGCTTGGCAAGAGCGCCTTTTTCTGGGTTAAACAATATGGTCCTTAATAAAAATTCGTTTCTAATAGAAAATTTATGAAAATTATTATGATAACCCCACTCGGTTAATGGTTGTTGTGGAAAACTGTGGAATTAAACATATAAATATTTCTGTGAATAAAGTTTATTGGAAAACTAGTAAGGAAGGGTTAAGTTTGGGTGTCATCGAACATTTTATACTCTTGCAACTTGCAAGAATCAAAGCCAAGGAAATAAAGTAAAGTCAGGCCGGATGTTCGAAAATGCTGATATTAGTTTATAGGTGCCATGTCAAGTTTTTGCCCAATTTAATTAATTTTAGGCACAAAAATACTCTGTTATGAGTAAAAATACGCTCTCTCATTTTCTTTGAGTTAACTCACATATTGACCGATACATGGGTAGAAAGTCACCAGAAGTTCGAAGATCTTATGTTAGGTATATTGGGGCTGAGAGAAGTATTGGTTCGATTCAACAAATTGTTGAGATACACACATACCATTATCCGAGGAAGATTATTCCATAATCTCAATTGCATATTTCACACATTGACCGAAATTTTTGATTAAAAGTAAACTAAAGGTACTGGGGTCTAAATATTCGGCATCTAGGGACTTGAACAGTTTTGGTTGGATTTAGACAATTTTTAAAGGAACTATTACTGCTTAATTTTATCCGGTTATAGTATTTAATTCTTGATTTGCTGAAGGTGAAAGAAGCAGGTGGAGTTAAAAATTGTGTTATATGGAAAGCAGGCGTGATTGTAGTTCGATGTCGCCTATTTTCACACTGTGATACAGGAATATGAGAAAATGATGTTTACAAATTTTTGTCTAAATCGGTTAGTCGGATCCCGAGACAAGGGATTTTATCAAAAAGTGGGCGGTGCCACGCCCACTTATCAATTTTTACATCAGATTCCGGTCCAATTTGAATAATTTGTTCAAGGGACCGCCTATTAGCCCTTTAGAAAATTTAATTGTGTAACGCTTTTGTAAATCATCATCCATTTTCTGAACGCTCGGCATTACCTCTAGTTAGCACTTTGGTATTTTAGAGCGATATTCATTGCACTACTAATTGAATTATCTGCATTTGCTATCAGTTTGGATGCTCTTCCCATATTTTTACAGAAACTCATTTGCTAAAAGTGATCATAGGAGAGGCGACAGTCCACTTCCGGAGGAGTTAGTAAGTTTTCATATTTTGAAAAATGGGGTTACAAGCCCAGTAGATTCGAAAATACTCTCTTATTTTCGAAAATATCAAAAATAATCTTTAAAATAACTTTGGATGGCCGTAAAATGATATTGATCGAAATATATCCACTCTAATGATATCTACAGAATTTAATGAACGTATCCTTAATTAGTATTTGGGTAATTCAAAAGCTTAGAGTAAATTTAGCTATGCAAGCGCTTATAATCGACTAAAAACCGTTAACGAAGTGAAATCGCAACGGAGTTTGGAGCTGTCGACTTCCTTCAAAAATTACAACAAACGTCAATAAAGATTTTAATTTTAACATCCGAAAGATTAATTTGCAGAGAAACGATCCTAGTAAAAAAAAACCATAGGCTCTTTCTTCAAGGCGATATGAAAGCCACGGCGAAATTGCATCGATTGATGCTAGAATGCATCTATAGTACAGAAAAATTAGTCTGGAAGGGTCCGAAAAAACACAATCGTCCAAGAGCGGCTTATCCGACGATTTTGTCTACTGATTCCCTTTAAAACCAAGTAAGATGTTAATAGGACCTTAGTGATTCAACAGGAGTGATAGTGGATACATCTATGTAGACTGACAGAGGCAGAATTCAACGGCGATGATCTGCAAAAAAACCTTTTTGAGCAAATGAATGAGGAAAGATGGTATTCATAAATGGAATAAAATTGGCCGGTTGATCAGTGGCAGATCGTATTTTTCTCGGATGAGTTCAAGTTTCATATATTTGGATCATATGATATTCACCATGTTTGGAGGAGTTCAGGAAAACTGTTCAGCCGAGAATGACTCCAGACAACAGTACGCCAGAGAGTAAGCAGGATGGTTTGGGTCTGATTTTCTAATAATGGATTGCTGATTCACGCTACAGCTTCATTGTCTGATATTTTGTAACTTGTAACTTGTAAATAAGACAATAAGCATTTCTGCAAAGTGGATAAATTCAAACAAGCCAACACAAAAACTGTCACCAGCCGTGGAAGATTACACTCGGCACAGAGTGATGACGCGGTTGGAGAAGACAAAAGAAGAAAGCACGCTGAAGTGAGAAAGCAGTTTTTGCACGTAATAATTATGCAACGCGGCAACTTGGCCGAGGTGCTTACAACGACCGAAGAAGAAGACGCTGTCGCCACAGACACAAGCACAATTCACACCAATAACTTGAATCCAGCAGCAGCAACAACAATAATAATTTCAATATTAAAATGTGTGCGCGAGAACAATGTCTTTTTAGACTACTTCGTCTTTGGTCTCTATAGCTGTCACAATACGTTCGCGCGCTCCGCCCAAAACTAGGTGAGCCAGCAGCGTTGCATGCCATGCCGCCGCGCCACTTGTGGAAAGTTTGCATTATGATGCTGCATACAGAAATTGCGACCATTGCATCTATTGACGTTACACAGCTTCTTCTACCACCAACTTTACTGCCCCGGCGCTCTCCGCTCGGCTCCCTCTCTAGCTTTTGCTTTTGTTGACACTGCGGCGCGCTGAAAAGCTTTTAAGCGGTTTTCCGCTTAAATACTCATAAATACACGCTAATGCCATTTGCCGCTGATTATTGTTGCTGCCGCCGTTGCTACTTACTACCGGCCGTGTTCCCGGCTTTCGGCTACCCCCGCTTCATGCGGCTGGTGTCATTCGGACGCTTGAGCGGACGAGCTCGAGCTCGAGTTTGTTTGTTCATTGGTCGCTTGGTTAGGGTTTGTGTTTGTTGCTTTGTCGGTTTGTCGTTGCGGCTTTGTGCGCTCCGTTCGTTTACTTAGTGCCTGGTAGTCGCTTCTCGTCGCGCTCTTCCAGTTCCCAGATCTCCGGTTCGCTGTCCATCTGCAGATTTCCGCCCATTTCGACTTTCTTTCGAGCGTGGGCGTACCGCGTTCCGTCTAATAATAAGTGATTTATTCTTTAATATTTTTGTTTTCTTTACTCTTTCGCTGAAGAAGTCGTTGCAGCAGTTCGTAAATCCACTAAACAATTCAAAAGCGGTGACAGCAAAGAGAGATATAACAACAACAAGAGTTTGAAATAAAAAATATTGAAGCGGAAAATAGGAATTGTAAACAGCGTAACTTTATTTACATTTTACACTTTTTCGTGTTGTTTCGCGCTCCACTCGTCAGCCGCCACTTGCACTGTGTAGCGCATCCTTTTTTGCTCAAGTTGCGTGACTATCGTCGAAATAGAGCGCGCGCAAGTCTAGCAAAACAACAATGGTGCAGCGCATTTCAAAGTGGCATTTACTTAATTAAAATATGCACCCTTACGGGACCCAGCCTTTCTGCCTGCCCGTCCGCCTGTCGGCCTGCCAGCAACTGTTTTCATTATCGTGTAGTTTTGCAGTTTTCCTGTTTGCCATAAAGTCTGTGTAAATACTCGCATAACTGTTATTTAACTGTATGATAAATAGCGGATTTTATGAAACAATTACATAAATGTTTGTTAAATAACAACAACTTGACTCACTTTAGTGTCGGTTGTATTATTGCAGTAGGTCTTGATTGGATTTGAGAAGATTGTATTTTCATATTTCAAAATCTGAGTGTGCTTGAGAGGAAATATGTGTGAAAGAATTGTGATAAAGAGAAAGAATAAACTACAAGGTTAAACTTTCCAAGTTTCTTTCGCAAAATATTGATTCTTCTTTATTGCTTTAGCATTTCCTGTAGCCTTAAGAGGGTCGCTCCGTGTGACGATTTCAAAAAATTATTTTGTTTAAAGTACCATTCATATTCATGCTATTCGAATAAGGCGGCGAAGAACTGATAGGAAGCATACATCAGCTTCTTTGTCTAACGTCAGACGAAAGCATGCCCAACTATTGTGATTTAAGTGTGTTCTGCTGAATCCACAAAAAAAAACGGAGACCGCACAATCTGCACCAAATACCATCGCATATAAGGTTCCATCGAGCGTACTGCGTGAAAGATTAGAGCTCACCTTCAACAAACTCATTGAACCTTATCATTGTGGCTTCCTGCCTGGAAAACCAACAAATCGCCACATATTTACCAAGCGTCGAATCTTAGAAAAAACCGGTGAAAAGAGGATCGACACACATCACCTCTTCGAAAAGGAGAGGCGATCATGCAGCTATATCTGAATTTGATGTCCCCGCAAAACTGACACAGCCGTGTTAACACGTGGAGCAAAAGCTCCGACAGGATCAGGAAGGACCTCTCCGAGCAGTTCAATACCCAACTCCTTATCGTGCAACTTCTTCAATCTCCTCTTGGAGAAAATAATTCGAGCTACAGAGCTGAAAAAAGAAAGTACAATTTTCGACAAGAATGTACAACTGCCGCAGTACCGCGATGACATCGATATTATTGGCCATAACAACCGCGCCGTTGATTCTGCGTTCTCTAGGTTGGACAAAGCAGCGAAGCACATGGGCCTGGTAGTGAACGAGGGCAAGCAGCTGACGTAGACACCGCTTACGCGGTTATAGCTGAACTAACAGCAGTACGCCAGTCGTTTCTTCTTTTCACTATTTGACGCGGAGATCTTTCTGTTCCTCTGCTTTTATCGGCGTGCACTGAACCTAAAGCATTTAAGGCTAGAGTGTTTTCTTAGATCCGACCAACATGACCTTGCCGGCGCAGCCGCTGTCACTTGATCCGCTGAACTATTCACCGTTTTCCGCAAAGCCTTTCTCTCGAACACTTCTAAGGCCGACTCATCAGACGATGACATTGTCATTGGGAATAATGAGGGACTTGTGGAGTTTGGTCTTTTATTCGAGGTTGGTCCTAAGTTCAGCGCAGAACTTCGCCAGCCGCGAAACCATTCTGATGAGCAGACTCTGCTATTAGACTTCAACGATCCCTTGGGTTGGCTACCGCAACTTACACAAGGGTTAGTCGCATCCAGGGTACGCGGCGAGGACGCAAGAGTAGAAGTTGGGTATTTTTGGGTAACTGCGTACTCAGAAGCAAGACCACACCCATTACACCCTAAAGCTTCCCTTATTTTCAATATGTTGCCCGAATTATCCTTCTTTCGATGAACCTTCTAGCCCTCTTTTAAAATGAAAACTCGATTATTAGAGTGAATTTTTAGACAAAATCAAACTTTATGGTATGTAATCAGATTTGGCACGCAGGATTGCCGGTGGTTGATAGCTGGAAATGAAAGTGAATCTATAAAAGATTAAGTTTCTAACACTCCGAAGAAGATATCGTAGACTCTATATGTATGTAAATCAGCGTGACGAGTTGAGCCGATTATCTTGTGCATCAATCCGTCTGTCTGGCTCAACTCATTGTTCTATCGAATACGGTATCCGCCCTTGCCAATGCTCAAAGGACCATAAATCTTCGTAAAACCTTTCTCTCGAAAACTCGTAACGTTATCAGATGTTGTCATCGCCCATTCCTCTGCACCACATAACAGGGCGGGAATAATGAGAGACTTATAGCGTTTGGACTTTGTTCGTGGAGAGAGTACTTTACTTGTCAATCGCCTACTTATTCCGAAGTAGTACCTGTTGGCAAAAGTTATTCTTTGGATTTCGAGGCTGACGTTGTTATTGGTGTTAATGCTAGACACGATAGACGAAATTATCTATGAGTTCAAAGATATGACTGTCAACAGTGACGTGGGAGCCAAGCCGCGAATGCGACGACTGTTCCTTTGATGACAGGTGATATTTCGTTTTGTCCTTATTCACTACCAGAATATAATCAGTCTTTCCTTAAACCGACCTGAGGACTTCCAGCTCTAAGTGATGAAGAGATATAGGTTTATAGAAACAAAGAAAGGATAGTGGTTTGGGGCCGAAAACCGGAAAAGGCCAAACATAAAGAGTGCATGAATTTTTTCAGTATCTCCGAAGTATTCCCGACCTGCAGACTTAGATCTCTTTATTAAGCTCTTTTTTAAGGAAATTATTATTGGTTGTGCCGAAGTGAGATCATATGTGAAGGTTGCATCAACCCTAGGGACTCGGGAAGTGGACTCTATCTGTAGCCCAGAGCTAATTTTCTAATATCAAAGATCGTCGGACTCAAGTGATCAAAGCTGCAGCGGAAGAAAAACATTAGAGTTTCCATAAAAGCGTGTTTCCAAAAGTGCGTCTTCGAAGTATAATCAGTCTCCATTAACACAGTGCTGCTACCACCATCACCAACCAACCACTTGTCACCAGATTTGTTCTACAACAGCAACAACAGCAGCGACAACGTGCAACAAATAGTGGCAGTTAACTACTTGGCTAACTACTGTACAACAGCAACAAAAACACTGCAAAAACTTTGGCAGCAACTGAAAATAGACAAAGTCACACTAACATATATACACACATACATATACGCACGCATACACGCAATCCAGCAAATTATAAACAAAAGTCAGACACCAGCCAGTCTCTCGTGCTGACAACGAGCAAAGTCACTCAAGCGCCCCGCAGCTGGTTGCAGCCTCCACAATCTGCAGCACTGGCAGCTCTAAGAGCGCACACACATACACACTTGCACACAGAAATAAGTGGCAAACGTGTCCGCATAAGACGCATAAGACACAAACATAAACTTTTACTATAAAGTTTACTTAAAATATAAAATATGAAAATGCAGCTGAAACGCTGAGGTAAACGAGTTATCAGAAGGCAGCAAGAATTAATTGAAAAATGTTGCGAAAACTTTCTCGGCGCTTACCAAGCTTATGCACTCCGTTTCGGTGGATGCAGCGAGGTAGCTGAGGTTTTAAGTGAACGAGTTAAATTAAAGGGAAGCTGCAAGTTGCAGTTGCAGACGCTTATGGAATTTTTAAAGTATTATGAATTGGCCTATGAGATATATTTGATTCGCAAAAGTGTAGGAATTTGAGCCAAAAGTATCATTGCTACTTGGGAAAGCGCTGAATTTGATGAGAGAAATTATTTATGATATGCTTCAAACGAAAGGAAGTCGAAGTCAATGGGTGTTACCGGGAGGAGCCATGTTAACCATGACGGACTGAAGAATTCTAAGCTCTGAGCACACATGTCAGAGGAATTTTTAATGGGAGTTAAGAGAATAAAAGATTTAGAGAGGTATCCAAAGAATATTCTTTCTTTTTTCTATATCTTTCTCGATTATAAAGGAGAATACACTCAGGAAATATTTGACTGATATAACTATCTCCCCTCTTTTCTCCCTCTCAGCCATATTGAGTAACCGTCGGAATTGTTCTAAAGTAAGAAACAGATATACGACAGACAGATAAAAGCCTATATTTATTTTAGCGTGTTTACTGTTCGGGATAAAGTTCTATATAGAAGAATACCTCAAATACCGAGGGTAGTGATTCGTCTACTGAGACAAGAGATTAGGTTTCACACCTCGATGGCGAAAGTCATCCGGTTGAACGATTTTCATGATTCATTTTGCTTTTTACAGATGAATGATTCCCCCTCATGCGACCACTGTCACTTTACTTTAGGTTGAAACACACCTGATCCCGCTTATCTGTCGTCCTGGCCACCGCTAAGCAGCATTCTAGCCCAATCAAGTGTATTGGCGCTAGCATGCACCTCAGGATCTTGAAAAGTCTGCCAAGCACCGTAGTGAACTTTTATCTTAAGAAGTGGTCCGACTTCAACTTCTTTTCTTTTCCCCAAGTAGAGACTCACACCGGATAATATTCGATTTAAAGGTACCGGTTCCGGCATACTCCGACTCACATCCGCTTCGTTATTGTTATTCTTACTATTAATATCTATTGGGTCCCCTTTTAGAACCTGTATCCAGTACTCGAAACGAAGCCGCCTTTAATGGTCCCAAGGTTATCTCTTTTAAGAGGAGGGGTGACGTACGTCCTTATGGGAGAATACGTTTAGGTTCGATCAGCGCAAAATGACAAAAGCTTTCTTAACCTACGCCTACCACTTCAAATGAATTAGGCCTGCTGAGGTATAACGGGACACAGGAGTGTCACTTCCACATACTCAGGAGATGTATACCACGTTTCAACCAAATCCCAAAAAAAGCATCTGTCCTGAAATCATAGTCCGAGTCGAATCCGAGGTTAAGGTCCATTATGAGTTAAGACAAGAAGACTGCAGGTCTTTTATCATTTCCCAGGATGCACCGCGAATAGCCGACCCAACTTCCATCCAAAGAGTATAAGTTGCAGACAATTAAGGGCTGACTTAGCGAATGTCTATATGAAAATATGTAAGCTACAGAGTTCTATATGTGAAACAACCTTCTTTTCAGGGGTTTTCAATGTAGAAAATTGTTTGTCTATACTTAAATTGGGGTCTGGTAGATAGGGTCCAAGTGACCATGAAAGTATTCATCCTACCCCACCGATATTCTTTTAATCCATGTAATCACATCTAACTACTTGAAAGAACACACATGTTTACGCCTCTATCAGCGGGTCTACCTATCTCTTTCCTTTGCACTCGGTCACTTGCTTTCAATTCATTGCAGTCAACTTCATTTGCCATATTTCACTGCACTTGAATGCACCGTTATCCGTTATGTGGTCGACTGCATTTATTTCTCCACAGTTGAGTCACATAATTTGCTCGACTATTACGTATATCCGAGTGTTCTTTAAATCACTTAAAATTTATTTCATTTAATTTCATTTTATTGGCCGCACATGGGAATTGGCCAACGCATAGGAAGGCAATAAATATGACATTATCTTATGCTCAGCCATTTACCTCAAACTTGGCTATTTTCCCAAATGATTTATAGCATTTGGCGAAGCGTAGTTTATAGCTGTGCTCTCGCCTTCTTTGGCGTGGACTTGGAAAAACTTTGACAGCATTACAATTGCAAACATAAATCAGTAACGGTTTTGTACCGCCAATATATTAGTACAACGACTTAATGATGTAGTTAGCGAAATAGTTTTTCAAATTGACTCGCTTTAGTTTCTGCTTAACTTAATGACGGTTTAAGCTCAGTAAATTCAAAGCAGGGGAATTTATTGAAGAAAGGGTTATGTAAGTTGTGGAAAACTCGTTTCTGCGTTTTGTTTCTTTTCTATTATTCATTTAATAGAGCATATTTGTTTGACAGAATCTTGTTCTTTTGTCAACCATATTTGAACATACTTGGATTTCGAAGCAAAGGAAGCCCGACTATTTTTCTATGTAATCTATGAAAATGTGAAATCATAGCGATCTTAATAAAAAGGTTCTCATTAAGCAGGGAAATGCTGTTCAAGAGAACAAAGATCAAAATCTCATTTGAGGGCAATCCACGGTCACTACAATGAAAAGTTACTAGAGACTTTCGGAAATTACCACCTACAGAAATCTCTTCCGAATACATTCGGTTTTAAAAGATCAATATGCTTTTACTTGCTTACAGAAGTTTGGTCGGCGACATGCGTATGAAGCATGTTTTCGTTGACTTTGAAGTTTGAAAACACACTATAATCTGCTAATATAGAGTCAGCTTCCGTTTCTTGAGCACTACAACTGTGGGTCAGTCTGGACCAAGAACTGTAAACTACGCCAGTTGCCATTATCATTTTCATTGATTATCTTTTCTCGCCAGTTGTACATCCCAAGTGCAGATACGTCGCTACGTACTTGGTCCTTCCATTGGGCTTTCGTTCTCCAGAAACTCATCACGGAAGCATCATCTTCCATGCGAATATCATAGAAAATTCAAACATTCGTTGGATTTTTTAACGCGGATGTATCCATGATGTCTTGTTCGACACTTATCACCTACGCGGACGGGTCCAAAGACCTTGAGAAGAACAGTTTTACGTTATTTCTCATCTCAGTTCGTCATGGTCCATGTTTCTACACCGTATAATAGGACGAGAAAGTTTGAGAAAATTATAAATCATCATATTTGTTAGCCGAGAGATGGATCTGCTTCTCAATTGCCTACCGTTCCCAAGTAACTATTGGTAGGAGTAATTCTGCACTTCATCTGCAATCTGAAATTGTTGGTGGAATTTTGCTGAACCCAAAATATACAAAGTCCTCCTCATAGAACTAGTCAAAAAACTAAGCCACTAGAACCTTCTTTATGTATTTATGTGGCAAGTCCACATAGTTTGTCTGCCGTTAAACTCACTTTCTAAAGAACAACCTAAGAGATACGAGTATACACCATTCGGATCTAATGGTGTTAGTGCTATCCAATATGTGGATCATCTGGACAAATCAAAAAGCTTTTCATACAAGAACGTATATTGATCGGGTATACGGTATGGTGTTCCAACATGGCAGTTCCGGCCATCAAGCA